>JANBQS010000032.1:0-51707 GCA_027577415.1 Coemansia sp. RSA 922 | reverse complement strand
AGGAAGCATCCTCCACCACGCAGTGATTGGATGCCGCGCTATGCAGCATGGACCGCCAGGCTCGCATGTTTTTTTTTCTCCCTTACAACGCCCAGCCTTCCTTTTTTCTCTCCCCCCTTTTTCAAACAACTTTTTTTTTATTCTTCCAAGGTTGATTAGAGTCTACCACTCTTTCATCCCCTATTCTCGCTTCTAACGACCACTTTTAACGCCCAGCTCTCATGGTACGTACCACCAACTGGCAGCCCATGTACTCCCCTGTTCGTACTTAACCGGTTTTTCTCCCCTTATTACACTGAGAAGGCCGATCCCTTTAAGTGTGTCCGCACATCTGTCCCTATTTACAGAAGGCCCAAATTAGAACATAGCGGCATGAACGTCTATCTGGGTCCCTTTCATGATCTATTTCGGCAGAACCAATATTAACATTGGCGGCAGATCGTCTCGCCCATGAAGGCCCGTGCGCAACATGCCCACTAACTTTTCTGTCACCTGTGTACAATGGCGCATTTCTTGTAGCATCCCTACCACAACACACAGCCAGATGGAGGGCACTGGCAACAGCAGCAGCCGACACCGCATGGCCTTCGACTAGAGTCTGACGATGACGACGACCATATACCACTAAGTGTAATGGCCGGAGCAGCGCCTCCATCGATAGCACCAGTTGAAGACGCATACAGCCACGGCGCATCACACCAGCCACGCCACCGACGGCAACAAAGCAACAAACAGCAGCAACAGCATCAACAACAACAGTACCATTCACAACAACAACCGCAATATGGACACTACCCTGAGCCACAGTATGCTCCAGTAATGGACTACCAGCAGCAGCTAGAAATGGAGCTGAACCAGCAGCAGCAACAGTTCCAGCAGCAGTTTCTCCAGCAGTATCACCAGGTGCAGCAGCTGAGCGCAGACCAGCACGAATGGATACATGACGGGTTTGTTAGCCCCCACACGGCTGCTGGATACCAGTACGCGCCGGGGTTCTACTCGTCCCCGCACAACCCGAATCTGCCCCACCACTATACGCAAGCTGCCAATGTACCAGCCCCGCCTCAGTCTGACTCCGCATCCCTGGCTCCGTCTGTCGCCTCAACGCCCCGCCGCCGCAACCCACACACCGCTGCCCGCCCCTGGGTCAAGGGCTCCGAGCAGCAGCGCCGCCTGTCAGCTGCTGGCAGTGCCATAGCGACCAGTACTCCAAACGAGGTTGAAGCATCCGACAGCTCATCGTCCTCGGGCTCAAACTCGTCCGATGAGTCAGCCTACAACTACGGCGGAGGCGGCGCCCGCCAGGACAAAGCCAACGGCACTCCTGCGATGGCTGGCAGCATGTCCCCAGCCTCTGTCTCACGCAGCGTCTCCAGCTCCCGGCAGCCCCAGTCGCAAGCAAAGACACGACGCCCCGCACAAAACGCCAGTACTATAGCGTCCAACGACTCGTCGGCCTCGTTTGGCGCCGCGCCCCGCTTTCAGCCTAGCGATTCTGAAGATGACGACGACGTGCCACTGTCTATCATTTCCAGCTCGTCAACTCAGAACAGCGACGCACTAGCCGCTGTCAGGCGCACTAAGAGCGCTGCTCCCTCGGCTCTAAGTCCGCGGTCAAACGCTGCCAATTTGCTTCAGCACGCTGCAGCGGTCGCCCGCCACACGCCAAAGTCAAGAAGCATCAATACTCGTCTTGCAGCTGCCAACTGTCCAGAGATTAGCCGAGTCAGATTTCCCGCAGCTATCAAAGGGCCAGCCACTGGGAGCCTACGCAATTCTGAGAAGGCGCCGCATTCGCCCGTTTCCGGCAACAGCAGCAGCGATGACGAAGATGCGCCACTCGATTTGCTCCAGGCTGAGCTCCAGGCCGAATTCAAGCCAGTGCGAGGCGATGGTCCAGATGCGTTCCATAGCGACGCCACTACAGCTGCCAATGTCGATGGTGCTTCCGTAAATGACCACACTGCAGATTCGGCTGAATCGGATGCTGCTGCAGCAGCCATGGCAATGGCAGCGGCTGAGCCAAATGCTGCGAGCTTTGCCAAAAAGGGCGTGCAGTCAGCAAACAAGCCCAAAAAGCTGTTGCATTTGTTGAAGGCCAGCATGACACAATCGTCGCGTCCAAGCAGCAGCGCATCCAACGTCGGCGGCGGCGGCGGGTCGCCAGCGTCTCACGTTTCGTCGTTGCCTCCTGCATCTGCCGATGAAGAAGCAATGTCGGACGCCGCTAGCCATGTCTCGCGAGGTGCCAGTCGTGGGAGCTCTTCGCAGCGCAGCGCCAAAGCGCCATCGCCACCACCTCTGCCAAATACTGTCGCTAAGGAGAAAAGAACCGCGGATTACCTGCCTTCTGGCACCTCACTGCCAGCAGTACCAGTGGCAAGGCGCAAGGCCAACAAACCGCGCACCGGTGTCCAGTACATTCCTCTGGCTGATATAGTAGAAAACACCGAGCGTGCTTTGCTTCAGCAGGAAATGGCAGCCGCTGAACCTGACCCTGTCGCTGAGGGCAATGCTGTGCGACGCAACAAGTCTGTCAGAGTCGGTAACGGCGCCTTTGACGCTGACGTCGACGAGCCCAACAGCGATGCGCGGTCGCTGGCCTCACACGCTACTGGGTCGTCGAGCGGTGGCACATTGATGGACGTGCTTCGCTCTGGGCCTGTCGAGCTGTTGACTGCGTCGACCGACCACTCGGGGTCCAAGGCTGTGGTCGAGCGTGTGGTTCCAGAGGACTATGGAGATTTGGACCAGCTGCTTGTTGACCTCGATGGCATTATGAGCGGGAGTCAGGCGGCACGCCGACGCTTCTCGCTGGTGCTTATGCGCCGCAGCTTGGCCCTCACCAACGGCTTGGTTGACCCCACCGACTTTAGTGCCCAGCCCGCCACCGGTGAGCCTGACGATAGAGGCCATCACCATCGCCATGCCATCGAGTTTAAGCCGCTGGAGATACCTCAGGCCGCCTCTACTGCCGACGGCGGTGACTTTGGTGGCGGCCTGGGTCTGGACGATATTATTCTCTCCACGATAGACAGTGGTGACGCCGACCCCTCAGCCTTCCAACTTGGCCCACTGGGCACCACTGCGCTGCGCGAACCCGAGAGGCCACTATCGTTTTTGCCACAGCAGCAACAGCCGGTAGAGCTTACGCGAGGGCAAAAAGTGCAGCGCGCACTGGAAAAGCTCGAGCTGTTGAACTTTCGCAAAGTGTCGGTGCGCATCTATGTGCAAGACGCCCGGCGCTACTACTCGTTTATTCTGACCGAGTACACGACGTGCGAGATGATTCTCAATGACATGAAGAAGAGTGGTATAATCGATCCAGACAAGACCACTTGGGCGCTATTCGAATTGGTGCACTATTTCGGCATTGAGCGGCCCTTGAATCACTTTGAAAACATCATGAATGTCGTCGAGAGCTGGGAGCCCCGGAGCAACAACTACATTATTGTCAAGGCGTTCTCGCACCAGTCTTCGCTGACTTTGCTCGGCGGCGTGCAGCAAGGTGACCATGCCATCCAGGGCATGCTGTATTACCGGCTCAAGAAGAGCAAGTGGCAAAAGGGCATTTTCCGTTTGCAGGGCCACAACATGGTTCTCGTCAAGGACGGGCGCGGAAAGTCGGCCAAGGAGGCACACTACTTGACGCTGACCAACAGCGACGTTTACACGCCATTTGAGCCCCTGCGTGGCGCGCCCACGCGCTTTGTGTTTGGCCTAAAGTCGGAGATGCCCATGCAGATGTTCGAAAAGCCCGACGAGGACTATGTCAAATGGTTCGCCGTGCCTTCGCTGGAGAGTCTGCGCGAATGGCTTTTGGTCTTGCGGTTGGCCAAGAACCAGATAAAGTTTTGCAAGGTACTTGAGCGCAGAGCCGTCGAGACTGGCACCGTGAACGACAGCGAAAAGCCAGCGCCATTCAAGCCCCTGGTCGACTTGGCTGCTGACAGACATGCTGACGATGCTAACGACGGAGCTAAGAAGCACTCGGACTTTGCTGCTGAGCTAGTCACATCCATCAACAAGATTGCCTCTAATAGTCGGTACGACCCGTCAGCGCTCGTCAAGGTCATGGAGCAAGGCGGTGTCGACGTCAGTGACTTTAAGGCATTGGGCACAGGCTCAGGCGCCAACCCCGACGATGCCAACCCAGACGATGCGGCGCTGGCTGCGAACAACTTGTTCCAGCCCGGATCGCTGCTGTCAAAGCCCAAGCGAACTGCCGCGGAGATCGAGGCTGCCAGGCCGCCAGACACTGACATGTTTGTCAAGGGCTCGCTGCTGTCGCAGCCCCGCGAGAGCAAAGCCATGGCTGCATCGCGCGCTATTCAGAGCATCATGGCCCAAGACGGTAATGTGTTTACCCACGGGTCACTGCTGCAAGTCTCTGAGCAGCCAAAGACACGTCCGCCTCATGTTGGAGGTGCTGCCAACTTGGCTCATCTGCAGTTCCCGCTCGTGCAGCCCGATGACTCGAAGCTGGACATTGGCATACATTCACTTAGCATCTCTAATGGTGCACACACGCGGCACCCCGAGTACATGGCGCCAGCTGCTAATGCTCCGTACTTGGTGAGCCAAATCGCTGCACCCAAGAACGAGCCATCAGCTCCGATATTTGGTGGCATGCTGGCGGCAGCCCAAGCGCAACCTCCACAACGAGGAGGGTTCAATAACGGCTATACACATCAATACTAAGTTTCTTACTCTTTATCCTCGCGCGTACTGCATATCTTATTCACAATGTTATTTCACTTTTATATATTAGGACATGAGTCCTCTGTCTCTTCAGTTTTAACCGCAACAGCAGTCTGACTCTTGACTGAAGAGTCGCTGTGGCCCAGCTTCATGTCTGGCGCAATCTTATTGCGAACTAGCTGCTTCACTTCTTTCATCTCGGGAAACCTTCCTTCGGTCTTGCGGTCAAACACTAGGTCGCCCTCGACGTAGATGGCAAAAATGCCGCCTACTTTTGGAACTAGTGCGACCTCGCCAAGTGTATCGCCAAACGTCGTCAGCAGTTCCTGGGCTGTCCAGCCAGCTCGCAACAGCCACCGGCACTGCGTGCAGTAGTGAATTTCAATTCGCGGCGAGATCATTTAACAATAATAAAGTAATATTCACAAAATAAGATAAAGTTAACGAAGCCCCGGATCTGGAATTACATCCCTAGGGTTAGAGAGAACCCGTTGATCTGATCCGCATTTGAATATATTCTTGATTCAAACGTCTATTGAAAAGAACTAAAAAAAATGATGTGGATAACGTGATTTCCTGTCTTCTGGTGACTGTTGTTGTCCCGGTGTAGCAATCATTTGCTAGCCTATTTATCACCTAATCGATTTCTCGAACTCATCAAAGCTGGATGGATCCATACCATTCTGGTTGGCTTCATAGCAATGTATCACATAAGGACCTTTAAACTTTTCCCACTCAACTATATCTTTCTCATGGGCAAGTAGGAAGAAATATGCCTCAGCGAGCTCACCTTGAGTAACCACATTACCATCCCTTTGGAAGGGAAAAATACCAAACTTTGTCCCGTAGAACATTTTGTGATTTTTTGAAAATCCTGTTCTAGCATATTCTTCCCTAGCATTCTTCTCAATTTCGCTTGGGGATAAGGACCTGTCAGCTGTGACAGTCGCATGAAAGGGGCTTTCTTGGCCAGTTAAGTAAACGGGAGGATATTGGTCCATGCTTGGCTTGTCACGTATGTTAAAAACTATGAGAAGAAAAAATAATGTTTATAATTTGGAGGCAAGAAAAGGAAAGAAAGGAAACAGGAAGGGTGCTGCGGTTTCCACATAAAACAGGACACCACCTTGCAGTCATCAAGTGCCAAAAAGCAAAAAGAGTTTGACAAAGCAACAACAACACTTTCTTTCTCTCTTTTTTGCTCTCTGCAATCACGTTGGCTGAAGTCTCCTTCATCTGCTTCTTTAAAAATAGTGTAATTTAATTTTTTTTTTGACCACTAGAGTAATTGTTGGTAAGTACACCATTCGTGGCACAGCAGAGTTTTTGTTATTGTCGACACCATTGAAAAAGTTATGTAGTCTTCTTATTCTTCCTACTTTGTCTTGGACTGTTTGGGTACAGGTTCCTCGTGTAGTTTTAGTATGTGTAGTTTTACTAGCGGCAGAGTGCCAAAGTTCACCAGTCCTTACGTCTCGTATTTGAAAGTAAATAAAAGCTATAAAGATAAAATGTGATTCAAAGAACCACTCTACGGTTGCAGGGGCGCGGACCTTTAAATAGGGATGGCAGTCCGTGTAAGCAGTAACAAAATCCGATATCATTGATCATAAGACTATTGATCGCAATGGTAGTGATCAAGTCGCAAAACATAAATGTTGGATGTCGCTGTCGACCATCGAAATCCTACATTGGGAAAGTATTGATTCTTGGTTATTTTCAATGTTGTGTATTGGCTTCAATATATATATAAATGACTACAGATACCTTTCTGTAGGTTAAAAAACTATTGAATAGAAGAGTTCAAGTAACTATGCATATCTAGTGGTGCCCACATTGCTTAAGAGGGGCAAAGACAAGTCATCTACTTATTTGCTATCCTAGCCACATCCTTTGCATATAGTTTTTCATATGGGTTCTGCTTTAAATGCTCTGCTGCAGCTGCAATTGCATTATGCACTTCTATCATCCCAGTAAACTTCGCAACAAAAAATTTAGATACTTGGATCATAAAATCATCCATAATTCCCTTAGTGGCCACTAAGAAAGCTGCTGAAGAAGAAAGGTTGGGTAAAAACCCATCTGGTTCTCTCTCACCCAAGGAAAACTTGTAAACTGTATCTCCAGAAATGGCAAAGACTGACTTCCTCTTTGTCACGCAGAACTGAGTCATGATCACTAAATCAGCGATCAGGGCAAGGGTTGCGGCTTAGCGCAGTAAATGTTTGTTATTTAAAAGAGTTTATTATTGTTTACAGAATAGAACTCTTTATCTTCTCTTTTATTTTATTGGATTACATTTTAGTATCACACTCTTCATGTCAACTCCATCATGCTTATGATTACTCTTGACATACTTTGCAGCTTCATGAACAGTTCTTAAAGAATCAAAGGTTACCTCTCCACCATACTTTAAGGTTGAATCATCCAGGTAAATAACAGGAAACGACATGGTCACAATTTGTAAGTAAATTTGAACAAAAAGGTTGTAATGTGTTTGATAATCAAAAGAGATGTGGGTGTGAGAGTGAAGGAGAGAGAGAGAAAATGTACTGGTGGCCTTTGGTAGGCTTTTTTATACCATGGCAGAGGTGGAGGCAACTAGAAAAAAGCAGAGAAGAATAGTACTCGAAAAGTCTCTCCCCAACCATTATATAGTGCTTGGAGACAATAATAGCCAAGTCACACCTTACGTCATGCCCAAAAAACAATTAGGTCAAAGGGACGTGCAATATAAACTGCTCCTCACATGAGCAAAACAGGGATTTTAGCTGAAGCCGCAGCATACAGTGGACAAAAGAATACTAAAGAAGGACATTGCAATCTATTTTAAAGTCTTAGGATGTTGTCATTTTTTTTAAGAAATTTAAAAAGCAGCACTACTTTCAAGGACGCCTTTCCCAACCCAGTACAAAGCTGTCAGAGGTGCCCTATGACGTTTATGTAGTTGAGCATTCCAGCTATCATCTCTGCTATGGCAGATGACCTGCCAGAGCCTAACAGGTTGCAGAACGAAATATAATTTATTGTCTAAGCTTAAAATTGACTAATAAAGATGTTATAGTGGGTGTATGTAGGTTTACGCTTGCCAAAATAGACAATGGCAGCAGAAACTAGAGGTTAAAAGTACCAGGAAGCTGTTCATCCCAGTAGTGGTAATGTTGCTTGAGAACGAGAATAACCAGCCCTCTACTTGGTCTTTCTTATTAGCCAGTCCTCCACATGCCACGGACATAGGAATCCACTCTCGTCCTGACCTAATGCCTCTGCTGCAGCTAAAATAACTTGATTCACAGTAAAGCTCGAAGCCAATGGCTTCATAAATCCTGTCACACAATTCCCATTAGAAATCAAGAAACATGTACTTTCTGATAGTTTGGGTATATTACCATTGGGTTTTGGCATATCCTTGGTATATTTGTAAACAGTATCACTGTTAGCAACATAGACCGACTTTTGGTCCATGTCGGCGCCATCATATATTGTCTTTACCAGCATTGCAGCTTCATGGACATCAGTCATAGAAGGTTGACGGTCTATAGTACCACAATACTTTATGGTACCATTGTTCAGGACAAGAGCTGGATATGACATAGCTTCTATTTAAAAGTAAACTTTGACAAGAATAAAAGGCTGGTGGGGAGGTTTTTTTCAGAAGAGAAGCTTGAGAGTAAAGATGAGAGTGAAGAAAAAATAAAAAAAAAAAGTGGGAAGCTTTCAGTAGCTGCTTTTATATTGTTGCTATCTCAGAATGACGTCAGTGCTCAGAACAGAGTGATGAGAAAAAACGCTTGAAAAAGTTTCTCTCCAACCATTCTATAGTGCTTGGAAACAGGAATAGCCAAGTCACACCTTACGTCATGCCAAAAAAAACATTTTTTCAAAGGGATGTGCAATATAAACTGCTCCTTGCCTAGGAGCAAAACAAGGATTTTAGCTGAAGCCGCAGCATGCAGTGGACAAAAGAATTCTAAAGAAGGCCATCGCAATCTATTTTAAAGTCTTGAGATGTCGTCATTTTTTTAGAAAGTTCAAAAGCACTCCTACTTTTAAAGACGCTTTTCCAAACCCAGTACAAAGCTATCAAAGGTGCCCTATGACGAGGGTGTGATTGACCATGCCAGCTACTGCCTCTGCTGTAGTTTTGTAGTATGTATAGGTTTTAGCAAGTGGCAGAATGCCAAATTCATCAGTACTTATGTCTTGTATTTAAATAATAAATAAAAGATAAAAGGCGATTAAAAAGAACTACTCTCGTTGCTGAGATGCGGACCTTTAAATAGTGCAGCGGTCCGTAAAGCAGTAATAACTAAGAGACTGTTGATTCTTGGGCCGCTGATCGCAATGGTAGTAGCCTCGTCATGTGACACGAATGTGGGATATCGTCGCTGAGCGTCAAAATCCTACATATAGCACTATAAGTGGCGTATACAGTCTCACAGATTCGTTCTGTATTTCTGGTCTAGCGTCCATGAAGAGCCTCTTTATAGGGGCATGAGTTTGTCGCAGGGCTGAAAGGACTTGGTAGAATTGAAGTAGGAAGCAGTTCTCCTCGACTTGTTGGGTGACCCTATGGCAATACTTTTATTAGTTGTGGTAGTGGTATCTGGCACTTCCTTGGTTGGATAGTCAGATAGTGCTACTTTAATAATGGCTAACTATGTCTGGTTCTTCCTTGAGTGGATAACAGGCAGTTTCTTCCTTGTCTTTGATCCCCTGCCAATTGTCGGCAATCCATGGGTTGTCTTGGTTTGAGTGCTTGGTTTTGCTTGAGTTCTTCTGTCTCAGAGCCCTTGGGAGGTTCAACTGCTTTGTGATTCAGGGAGAAATGTAATTCGCAAATCATAATATCTCCAAATCACGGTGTGCCATAAGCTGTGTCAATAAATTCAAATACAAAACAAGAATTTATTGGGATTAATTAATTTCTCTGGCCACACAAAATATTCTATTCCTCGCTATCCATTTTTTTTTTTTTCAATTCTTGACGATGATTGCCTCGCAACTAGACCCGATGGTTATCAAAAGCGGTGACAATGTCATTATCCGTATGCCTAGCACCAACGCCAAAATCGTGACTCTCAACCCAGCAAAAACAGTCAGCCTTGGAAAATTTGGCTCATTCAACGCCAGCGAGCTGATCGGCAAGACATTTGGACACACGTACGAGATAGAAAAGGGCGGATCCATCGTCCCCCACACGATAGCCGGATTTGACAGTGCAGATATTACTGAGGCTAACAACAAGGAGATTGTAGACAACCCAAAGTCTCAAAAGCTCACGTTCCAGGAGATTGAGCAGCTCAAGACGATGAGCTTGTCGGGCGACGTTTCGGCGCAAGAGATTATCGCCTCGCTGACGGAAAACAACGAGTCGTTTGACAAAAAGACAGAGTTCTCAAAGTCAAAGTACATTTTGCGCAAGCAGAGAAAGTTTATGAAGAGTTTTGTACCGCTAGAAACTAGTGTGTATAACCTCTGCAATTACTTTTTTGAGTTTAACCCGGGCAAGATTCGTGGTATCCGCGCCGACACTTTGTCGCAGGTTTTGAGTCTGGCCAACGTCTACAGCAACGCGCGTATTCTGGCCGTCGACGATGGACAGGGGATAATCATCGGTGCTTTGCTTTCCCGGATGGCTGCTGGTGGTCAGGTACTGGGTATCCACGACGGCGATGTAAGCAATTACGACGTTATCCGGTATATGAACTTTACCACCGATACTAGGGACCGGCTGCAGACGCTGCCATGGTCCAAGCTGTACCACAATGTTGAGCCATTTACGGAGCAATTGGCAGAGGGTGCTTCAGAGGACGACAAGTTTGGACGCGAGCGGCGTCTGCGCGGACATTCCAGGCTGTCCGACTCCCTGGACAACCTCCGCCGAGGTGAGTTTGACGCCTTGGTTATCTCGACCAACTACAATTCAAAGTCTGTCATCGAGAGGCTAGTTCCGTATCTGGGCGGATCGCGGATGCTCGTCGTCTACGACCAAAGCAAGGATGCGTTGCTAGAGACGTTTGCTTGGCTGCGCCAGTCGCCGGATTTCCTCAACGTACAGCTCACCGAAAGCTGGCTCCGCGAGTACCAGGTTCTCCCCAGTCGCACTCATCCGATGATGAATACCTCTGGCGGCGGCGGCTTTATCCTCAGTGCAATCCACCTGGCTCCAGTCGAAAAGCCCGCTAGCGATAGCAGCAGCTAGACAGTATCTCAGATATCCAGTTCATATGACTTTTTTTTAATGTTTAGCTATGTTCAATGTAGAGCGCAATAGATAAAAAAATTTCGTTTATAGCACCCTCGTGTTGCCGATACGCTCAATGTCAGCGATTCCCAGTACGCCCGAGATCCGAGGGTCGTCGATGGCGTTGGTTATAGCGCTGGCAACCACCTCGCGGCGCAAGGCGGGGCTGGCAGCCTTTGCAAACGGCGTATGCTTGAGGAGACATCCAGCGGGCGTGCGATGGTACAAGGTATTGTATATGGAGAGACCTGCTGCAATAGGGAGCGAGACAGGGCGCGCCGACGAGAACATAAATCCCGGCCGCAAGATGATAGGCCGCATGCGATCCTTGTGCTCCAGCAGCTCGCTCTCAGCCTCGCGTTTGGTAGATATGTACCTCGAGCTCACCAGAGGCAAAACATCGCTGGCCGATATGTACACAAACGTGTCTAGGCCTTGGATGGTCCTTGCTACGCGTGCCACGGATAGCGCTGTATCGCGATTAGCACGCTCGTATGTAGCTGATCCGTGAGAGGATCTTGAGGCGGATCCCATGTTGACCATCTTTTTGTAATCACTCTCCATCAGTACGCCTACGGTATGAACGACAGCCGTGCACCCAGCCAGATGCTCTCGAAAGGAATCGGGTTCCAGCGCGTCGCCTCGGATCCACTTGACGCGGTCAGCAGCCGGGTTGCCGCTGGCATCGCGGACTAGGATCTTGTTAGGTGCGCCATGGCGACTCAGGCTAAGAACCTCCCAGCCTCGAGCAAGTGCGCTATGGCAGATCGCCTGGCCCAAGAACCCGGATCCACCTACTACAAACAGTTTCTGAGCAGCGCTCATTTAATAAAGGTTAAGAGTGCGTGAATTCGCCTTTAATAGAAGCAAGAATATTCAAAGGTCCGAAGCATGAAAAGAGGAAGAGGGTGAGGGTGTACAAAACAGGCAGGATTGATGTAGACTTTCTCCTTCGGTTCATGCCTGTTTTTTCTTTTTTGTTTATCCTCCTTCACTAAAATTCAGTAATTCATCTCTATTCCAATGACTCAACCGTCGCTCGACAATGCCGTAACGCTGGCCTCTGCGCCCGGGAAGGTGCTTGTCGTTGGTGGCTACCTCGTACTGGAGCACGCCTATAGCGGTCTGGTGGTCGGAACCGATGCCTGCCTCTACGCTGCCGTGCAGACACAGGTGCTCGACTTTCCTGGCGTCGATTCTTTAAGCAAGAGCGACGTACCGATCTTTGTCGTTTCGCCCCAGTTCACATCTGCCTGGTGGAAGTACTCTTACAACACAAAGTCCAGCACGCTCACACAGTTAGATAGCGCCGACGGCGGCTCGAACAATTTTGTGCAAGTAGTGCTCAAGTCTACGCTGGGACTGGCCAACGCGTATGCGCCTGGCAAGGTGCAAGATCTCACGGCTGGCTGTGCGGCTGGTTGCGCTGGGCGCCGGGGACTGAAGATTGTCCTATCTGCCGACAATGACTTTTACTCGCAGCGCGAGACCTTAGCCAAGCTAGGCGCTGGCCTTAGCTCAGAGTCGCTACGCAGCCTGCCACGCATGTGTGAGACTGGAACGACGCTGGCCAATGTCCACAAGACTGGGCTGGGGAGCTCGGCCGCCATGGTATCCTCGCTAGTAGCTGCCATCTTGGTGCACTTTGGCGTCGTCAGCCACGGCGATTTGCAATCTGGGCGCGGTGGTGAGCTTAGTCAAGTGCGTAGCCGAAAGCTCATTCACAACATAGCCCAGTACGCGCACTGTCTGGCGCAAGGCAAGGTTGGCTCCGGCTTCGATGTCTCTGCTGCCGTGTACGGGTCACACGTCTACCGCCGATTCTCGCCGGCTGTTCTGGAAACCGCCATGGCCGAATGCAGCAGCATCGAGGATATCAAGCAAGCGACCTCGCCAGACAATCCCGGGTGGAACAGCGACGTCACGCCAGTATCCATTCCACCACGACTAGTGCTGAGACTTGCCGATGTAGATGCTGGCAGCAACACTCCGAGCATGGTGAAAAAGGTGCTGCAGTGGCAAAAGGCCAGTCCTAAAGAAGCCAGCGACCTGTGGAGCAAGCTTAATGCGGCAAACACTCGTATTCGCTTAATCTGGGACCAACTCAACGAGGCATTTACCGCCGATGGAGTCGACTACGACACTGCTCTCGACTGGTGCGCCAAGCACAGGAGCTCAGAGTGGAAGAGCGCGCCTGGGCTACCCAACAGCCAGACTCACAGGCTACTTGCTGAGCTGGTTGAAGCTACTCTGGATGTGCGGGCCCTCCAGAGGCAGCTTGGCGAGCATGCGCAAGTGCCGATCGAGCCCCTAAAGCAAACGCGCTTGCTGGACGCCTGTATGGAAGTTCCTGGCGTGTGCATGGCTGCCGTTCCAGGCGCTGGAGGCTATGACGCGATATTCTGCGTGACACTTAGCCCAGCTGCCAGTCGCGCCGTAGAGGACGTGTGGTCGTCGTGGGAGGAGATGAGCGTTGGCCCACTGCTTGCCAACCAAGCGTCGGGCGGCGTGTGCATACTAGACGTAGCAGCATATCCAGAAATAACCTCACATCTCTAAACCTTCGTTGTCTTCTTTAGCACATCTATACAAAGCATATCAAGGACTCTAATTGTAACACGGTTCTTTTTTTCTTCATAACTACTCGTCAGACATGTCGCCCTTGATCGCCTTTGCCAGCGCAGCCTTGGAAATGTCGCACTTTTCCATAAGGACATCTAGCGCCCTGCTGACCAAGGTCTCAGGCGGAATAGCACCAGTAGACTCTACGTTGAAGATAAAGTGATCGCGTACACGAGTCAGACGCACCTTGCCTTCAAACTCCTTGTGGCGGAGAACCTCGCGACTGACTGTGTCCTTGCGCGCATTAACGACCTTGGCCTTCTTCACGCCACCCTCGTTGACGACTTCGACCACACCCGGCGGGAAGCATTTACGGAACAGCTCGGCGTCATCGCCGGTAATATCCTCGAGTATCTGGATCTCAGGCAGCAGCCTGTATGAGGCGGTAGCCACGGGAGAGAATTTTGCGTGGTCTTTGCCAACACCCTTCTGACAGTGTATCTCGCAGTCGATCAGTTGGCCTGGGCGCAGCTTTGTGATGAGAATATCGTCGTGGATCGGCTTGATGGGCCTGTCAGCAAATCTCGTCGCCTGGTCGCCCTTGGGATCCCAGACCAGCTGGCTGCTAAACACCGAGCTGTTTATGTATAATTTGTTTGGATCAGTCTCGTCGGTCGCGGCACTTCGATTATGCAAGCATTCCACCGTCATCTTGAATACGATCGTGTTTTGATCGGTCGGTGGATCCTCAGGCTGCTTCCAGTTAAAGTCCTGCGGGTCCGCCATAATCGGTACAAGGCCCAGGCGGTGCGCCAGAACCTCGTCCTGTACAATGCCCGTGTTGTTAATCATGTACACTGTCTCGATAGCCATGGTAGGGATTTCGGCCAACAAAATGCGCCGCAGAGCGTTTGCAATCGAGGCGTCTACACCGATCAAGTCAAACTCCATCTCTGTAGGCGTGATGTGAACGATCTTGATATCAAGCGTGTTCTTCAGGTCCTCCAAGCTGCGCGACGGAAGCTCGGTGTCAAAGCTCAGTGGGAACTCTGCGCCCGAGAAGTTCTCAACGCGGTCCTCCAGAATTACAACGCGATTGCGGTCCTCCAAAGCCATGGCTGTTTTTAGGGGGTATCAGAGGTAATAAAAAAAAAGAATAGCTATATAGTTTGTAAAGCCAAATGTGTAAAAATTTGGAAAAAAGCAAGGTGCCAAAAACTTTTTTCAAAGCTAAAAATTGAAACTGTATATATCCAGATAGATTTAATCAAGAAATTAAATATGTTCGGGCTTTGTATCTTACATGGCACGCTTGACTGACACATGGCCGTCGTCGTTTACAAAGGCCTGCAAGCCTGCCTTGGCTAGCTCTGGGTTCTGAGCCGCCTCGATGACGTTCATTTCGCGCACAAAGTCCTGGCTAGCGCGGTTGTTGTGGAGCAGGCCCTTCAGTGCTACTATGGCGTACTCCTTAATGAAAGGATGATTGTCGTCGATCTTCATGTGGTCCAGCACCAGCGATAGACCGCCCAGCTCGCGCACCAAGTCCTGAGCGGCAGTGCTTGTGTGCCCAATGTTGCCGATTATTCTGATGAGATCGCACTTGAACATAAACAAGCGCTTGACCGATTCGGCGTTGTCTGAGTCGGCGCCGCTCGTTGGCAAATTGTGCTGGCGTTCTTGCGCTGTTTCGATCCGAGGCAGGTGCTTGCTAAGCAGCCCAAGTAGCGCTATTACCATGTGTATCGTCTCGCACTCCAAAAGCCAGTCGATGATACCCGCGCTTCCATCGGTCGTAATAGTGCCGAGAATAGACACAATTGCTGTCAGGCAGCGATGAGCATCCATTACGTCCTCTAGGTCAAAGTTACCGATGGTATCCTGCTCGAGTGATTGTGCATCGGCAGTATCTTCCCAGGAGTCTACCAGCACAGCACGCGACTTTGAAAGTACACGGGTCAGCGCTGCTATCAAGCCCTTGCTGATGACCTTTTCGTACTCTGCGTCAGTGCTATGCTCGTTGCAGTACACTGCCAGGGCGTCCAAATAGCCGTACACAGGCATCTCTGACTCTCCGCCCAGTAACATGTCAAGCTTACCGCACTCGATGATCTGGCTCAGTATCACATACAGCATCGTCTTGGTATCCGACTCGTCGTTCTCGTTGTCGCCAAACAGCACGCCGACTTTGTTGGCGATCAAGCGACCCGCCTCTGTGTCGCAGAGTAGCGCAATAGCGTCAGAGTTGTCCTTTAAGCAGTTCAACAGCAGGACCAGGCCGGCAGTATTGGTCTGACTGCATATCGAGGACAGTAGGTAGCAAAATACAGTGTCAAAAACCGACACACTTGTAGTCAGCTCCTGTTCTACAAGAGACTGTTGAAGCTTGCGATTTCCTGTGACCAAGTTTGACAATGCCTGCGCAGATACAGTGACGCAACGCATTGCCTCGGAGCATGATATCTCGTGCTGTACCATGTCTGAGATAGTCCGTCTGACGTCGCCGACGATGCCAGCACTGCTAGCCACGTCCTGATTTGTATTGTCCATTGCTGCGGTATTGCGCACATACAAACACAAGTCGGTCAGTCCTTCTGCTTGAAGGGCAAGCAAGGGATCTTCCACATCGCTGGCGATATCTACTGGACTGACTTTTAGCGACTCAAACAGTCTGTGCACATCGAGCCACGTTGTCAAGCCAACTGAAGCGCTGAGGTGCGGTCGTGAGGGGTGTGGTGATCGTTGTCGGTACTCGGCGCACTCTTGGCGAAGCTGTCTGACATGCTCGATAGACTCGTTCTGCTCCATTTAATGTCTTTCTCGAAGGAAAAAAAATGTGGTGTATATATAGATATGTGTGAGTGACAACTGCATGACTATTAAACACGCCATCTCGGCACTACTAGTTTAATTAGAGGTCTCAATTCTAAACTCTTGTGGGTAGTCACACTAAGCTACTCGTTGTTTTTCGATGGGAAATGTGCCACCATTATATCCGACGGCAAGGCATGGAAAAGCCTCAGCAATCGGCGAAAATGGCGCCTTTTAAGTTTTCTCTTGGCCACATTTCGGCACTGGTCTAGTCTTGGGAGTACCCGGCCCTGTATGCGCTTGAATAAACCAGCGCTCCAAAAGCAAGTACTAATTAGACAGATCAGTAATTTGACATATGCGCCTGAATTAAGATTTTCCCAGCCTATTTGCCCACACCAGATTTCGAGACAACCCCCCAAAGCCCGATCCCAGGCTAGTATGGCTCTGAATCGGCCGATTTCACTCAAGGATTCTGTGCAATCAACCTTGCTTCAATGTCACAACGCAACGTGGTGTTTGCCATTTTTAGCAGTGGCCGTTGACTGGAAATGGCACGCGCCAGCTGAACACATCACATGGCTTACAAGCTCAAGGAAATATAAAAAAAGGTGAATCAGCTTTCAATCTCACGAGATCAAAAAGTGTCTGACTGCTATGAGCTTGAGGTTGACGCAATGGTGCTATAAAATAGGTGCTTGCCGCACACTCCACTAAGTATTTCTCACACTGCCCTCACTATTCTTTCTCAGCCCAGCTTTAGTTTCCAAATACCATGTCAAACCTAATTCGCTGTGTATACAGACCCGGAAGCAAGAAAAACTTTTCTACAAATGTTACCTCCCCAGCTAAAAAAAATTATTCAAGATGTTGACCAGGTCTTCAGGAACACCATCAGCGAGTACGATCTTTACCTTGTTACGGAAAACCACCTGGTTTCGATGTTTAGTCAATATGAAATATACCCGGACGCGGAAGCCCTGAAGCAAGCCCAATACTTTCTAGTTGCCACGCCCGATGAAGCAGTTACTTGGAGGGATAAGTGCCTTCCACTCCTGAAGGAAAGGGCAGTTGAAATCAGCGATGGAAGCGGACTCCATTTTCAGTTTGAAGATCTGAACGAAGCCTACACAAAGTCAACACAGGGGTAGGGCATAGCAAACTAATTGCCATGTTCGCGAGTGAGGTCCCAAGAACATGATACCAAAGACGCGTGGTAGTTTGTACTCGACCCAGCCTTTGCCAATATAGTTCAATTTCATTGTATGATTGCACTTATATATAATAAATTTATTCCAGTTTTAAAGTTTACGTTGCTAAGCATAAAGTAGCATATCTTACCACCAATGCCCCCAAAGTGTGATATAATTGAACGATTAAGCTCTAGAGCTGGCCGTCGTCATAATGAACCTTTGGGCACATTCTTTCAAAAAAATCCCGAAGCAGCCACGTGATCATTTGTCCAGTGAGCGTGATTTTCTTTGCCAATGACTGCGACCACTAGAGAAGAAGAAATGCCCCCTTTGACTGTTACTTCAAAGAAGATTTGTCACTCCAGTCAAGCGAGTATCTTCCCCCCACCTAAGACCATGGGAGCTATAAAACACAGGTTCGCCGATCCTATTGCTATTCCCACTTTAGCTCTCTGTCCTCATATTTTTCTCACTACTTTGCTTCTTGGTACCATGCCTCACCCCTACATTCAATGCGTCTACAAGCCCGGTACGAAGATGAATTATTCAACCAACATTACCTTTTCACCACAGAAAATTGCAGGTGATGTTCAAGGCGCGTTTCTCCGAATTGCTTCCGAAGAAGACATGTTGTTTATAGCAACGGAAAAGAACTTGTATACTTTGATGGATTCGACTGGGAAAGGACCCGAATTTGCGACGCCTAATGAAAGAGCCTTGTACTTTCTTGTCGCTAGCTCTGATGTCGCTGGTATGTGGCACCAAAAGTGCATTCCCTACCTAAGTGCAAGGGCTGAAGGCATAGTAAGCGGAGCTTTGCTGCCACTTCAGTATGAAGATTTAGCCGAAGCCTATGCCCAAGCCACCGTCTCATAGCTAAACAGCACACAGCATGTTTCTATCGATTATATTTTTCAATACACATAATTATTTATTTCAAACCCACCAAACTATTATTGCTGATGAAGTAAACTAATCTTATTGGCAGTGTTTGCTGCTGTAAATTGATATTAAACAAAAAGTGTGGTTCTGGCATCAAGCATTGCCGTAAACGCCGACTTCAAGTACACGTCATTTCCAATTGCTGTTTTATCTACAGCGATTTTACTCCAGTACACACTGCCAGTTCGCGCCAAAAGATGAGGCGCATCAACGACGCTCACAAAAACCGCTTGGCTGCTTTCGAGTAGCTTTAGTGGCACATTGCGGGTATATACAACCCAGCTGGGTCTCTTGTTTCCACTTTCACAGTTAGCGTATCTGACCCAGTCGCATAAGCCCCAGACAGTACTTATAACCAGAAGCTTTTGCTCGCCAAAGGCACAGTGCACCTTGTCTGCGAGTCCAGCCAAGTCACTTGAATCCGCTGAGTCAATTGAGCTGCTAGAGTCGTGGCTATCCTGTATCTCATCAAATATTACATCTGAGCAGTCAAGTTTGATCAGAGAACTAACAGAAGGCAACGCTAGCTCCCACATTTGCCAGTATGTCCCCAGATACCCACGAACAACTGGTGCCATGTCAATCGGCGCATATAGCTTTACACGGACCGGCGTCACGAATGCGTTGCCCTCGCCTGAAACTGTTCCGCAGGGCTTGCACTGCGCGCTATCCATGCAACGCGCCAGAACCGCAGCTAACCAGCGTGGCAGGTGTCCCAGTTTTTTGTTGCTCAGGCTGTAGATGCCTATGGCGTTAGAGTCGTACGGGTTAAGCTTTTCGCGTAAAAATTCCAGGCGCTCGTTGATCACTGTCTGTGCCACATAGTAACGCCTGCCAACGATGAGGGCATTAAACTGGCCGTAGCACGCAAGCATGAGTACAAAACTTTCAGATTGATTAGTGGATAATAACTGACGTCTTTCCAGTTCGGTACTTGCCTACACCGTATAAATACATATCAAGTGTGAATGCTTCACGCATTTACTCAACGCGCGATCGAAAAAGACATGACATGATTTCGGCTCATCAAACCCCGGATTTCAGATCCCATCATTTTATGCAATCATGACTGGATCAGCCGTGCCTACAAATTGGATTCGATTTTTTGGGCTAAAGCCGCGCTGCTTTCTTGAATCTTTAAGGATAACGACGGCTGCCACGCTTTAGGGTAATTTTTATAGCCCTAAAGTGCCAAGAGCACTTTGTGTTCATAGCCTCGAAGATGGCAGATGCAAAGACATTTAAGGAACCCGCTCACACTATTTCTCCGTGTGCGACTGGGGCCATGCGCTTTGTATATTCACAATCATACAAAACAACAAATACAAATACAAATTTAATAAGAGACAAAAGTCAAAGCAAAAGCGCCTTGTTCTTTTTAAGGCATGCGGCGCTTTACTTTTTTTCGCAATAAAGTCTAAGTATATGTGAGAAAAGAATAGAAATGAAAGATTGTATTGATCGTGGAGAGTAATCAGGTTGGTGGCTGTCAAGATCGCGACAGAATAGTACGCAGGCTGAATGTTACATGGCTGCCAGTTGTGGCGTCGATGGCGAAGAGAAGGTCGAGGACGACGATAGCTTTTTCTCCCGGTAGCCCGCGTAGGCAGTGGTAGCCGCGTGGTATGTGCCGACTACTCCGGTACAGATCAGACCAGAGATGAGGCTGGCCCGGGGCCCACCACCGATCTTAAACAGCATGCCGCTAATAGCTGCTGCGCCCAAGCTGTTGTACTGGTCACGAGTGCCACGGAAGCTGCCGATCGCAGAGTTGATGCTGTTGTAGAACATGCCAAGGATACCAAGCGAGTTGCCCACGAATGGACCGCGGCGAGTCATAGAATTGAGCACGCTATTAACGCGCAGCTTAAAGTTGATGCCGTGCTGGCTTCGCAAGCCCTCCATAAATCCCCAGGCACCACCAGATGTCAAGCCTAGAATGTACATAGTACCCGTACCATAGCAAAGATCGTCGCTCCATCCGCGGCTAGGCACAACACCACCGGCAAACGCAGACCCTTCCTCAATGTTGAGATACTCTATGCCACCAGGGCTCGTAACAGGATTGAGGTTTGGCGACGAAAAATCGACCTGGCTCAGAAACTCTGATACGCCGCCTTGGACCTGGTTCAATGCAGGCGATGTCGGTGGCGCTGTCTGGTAGTAGCCCTTTGCTCTATCGTCCACCTGTTGATCGCTCAGCAGTGTTGTGCTACCCGCAGCGCCCGAGGTAGCATGTTCTTGCTGCTGTTGATCCTGAGGGGCGGAGGCGCCTCCGCCACGCGAGAGTACCGAGAAAATAGACATGCTTCTATAGGAAATGTGAGATTTGAAAGAGAAGAGGAGTAAAAAAGATCCTGCAAGCCAAACAAACAAAAAAACTTCAGATAACGAACAACCAATTGCGAACCATTCAAAGAATAAAAATTAAAAAAAGATAGCTAGGGCTTGCATTTATCTTTCGATGTGCATGGCAAAAATTGGAGTAAGCGTATGCCAATCAGATCACCGAGATCAAAACTCGGATCACAGAGGCCATTACGCATTTCATGCAAGCGGATGACGCTCTCGCGTCCTACTTCCCTTTCCAACACAGGTTCTATTATACTTTTAAGCATTTACTCACATAGTTCATAATGGTAGGAATCCGAAGCAGTGTGTAGATTGCGGCTGACAACTAGAGAGTCCGGCATTGGTCGATGCTCTGTAATCATGCCTGTTCCAGTTCTAATTATATTATATGGCATCTCTTTCGCTCACAATCACTGCATTTGTCAACATAGGGTAACGCACAGTCGGGATTCCCTGGCGGTCCTCCGGGCGACAAGGACAAGAAGGACAAGGATAAGAAGAAGAAGTGGCAGCCTCCGCTGCCCACGACTATCGGTCAGCGCAAGAAGAGAAAGGGCCCAGATGGCGTAGCCAAGATGCCCAAGGTGTACCCGACCATTCGTTGCAACCTGAAGCTGCTAAAGCTAAAGCGGATTAACGACTACTTGCTGATGGAGGAAGAGTTTGTGCAGAACCAGCAACTGCTAAAGCCTCAGGAGGAGAAAATGCAAGAGGAGCGCGCACGTATCGACGAGTTGCGTGGGTCGCCCATGACAGTCAGCACGCTCGAAGAGGTCATCGACGACAATCATGTCATTGTGTCGACGACATCGGGCCCCGAGTACTACGTGTCGATGCTGTCCTTTGTGGACAAGGACCAGCTTGAACCCGGATGCTCAGTTCTCATGCACCAAAAGACGATGGCGGTTATTGGTGTCTTGCAGGACGACGCAGACCCCATGGTCAGTGTCATGAAGCTCGAGAAGGCGCCCACAGAGTCCTATGCCGACGTTGGTGGTCTCGAGCAGCAGGTTCAAGAGATAAAGGAGGCAGTCGAGCTGCCACTGACTCACCCCGAGTTGTACGAGGAGATGGGTATCAAGCCGCCAAAGGGTGTTATTCTCTATGGTGTCCCCGGTACGGGCAAGACACTACTTGCAAAGGCCGTAGCCAACCAGACGTCGGCCACGTTCCTGCGCGTCGTGGGATCCGAGCTGATCCAAAAGTACCTCGGAGACGGACCCAAGCTAGTCCGCGAACTATTCCGAGTTGCAGAGGAGAACTCGCCGTCTATTGTATTTATCGACGAAATCGATGCCATTGGTACCAAGAGATACGACTCCAACTCTGGTGGCGAGAAGGAAATTCAGCGTACTATGCTTGAGCTCCTTAACCAGCTGGACGGATTCGACTCGCGTGGCGACGTCAAGGTCATTATGGCGACAAACAAGATCGAGTCCTTGGATCCTGCCCTTATTCGTCCTGGGCGTATTGATCGCAAGATCGAGTTCCCGCTGCCCGACGTCAAGACTAAGCGTCACATCTTTGGCATCCACACCTCGCGCATGACGTTGTCGGAGGACGTTGATCTGGAGGAGTTTGTCATGTCCAAGGACGATCTGTCTGGCGCAGACATTAAGGCTATCTGCACAGAGGCTGGTCTGCTGGCTTTGCGCGAGCGCAGGATGAAGGTGTGCAACGAGGACCTTAGGAAGGCCCGCGAGAAGGTCTTATACAGGAAGAGCGAGGGCACGCCAGAGGGACTGTATCTCTAAGGCTTACATTTAACATTCATTTATCACCTTTCAGGCCTTTTCTTACTCTTTGTGAATGCACCCAGTAACCGTTTAATGCAACTGCGCTAGCGCATGACGTAGGAGTGCCCCATACGAAGACTCGCAGCAACTTGTCCTACAAAGGGGGATGGCTGTGACAAGGCGCCAGTGCGTAGTGACATGTTTCTAGACAACTATAGCCAACATCTACAACACTCTTAATCTACACATACACACAAAGCTTTGCGTGATGGAATATCCAAATGTACCTCAGGAAGTGCAGTTCCAGCTGCGGGACGACTGTCTGGGCCTCACGCACTCGGCAACCTCAGTTTCATATGTGTTTGCAGATGATCCGCTGCCGCTGGGCTCCGACGATGGCCAAATATCAGTGGTAGTGGACATGTCAGCAGATGGAGCCAGCCCAGTGAGCGTGCGCTCGCTCTCGACGTCGTTCATGGCTGCAGGGTACGAGTGGAGCCTACCAGCTGATGCTAGCGAGGGCTCTGCAAAACTCACAGTGCATGGCGTAGCACTAGAGAGGTAAGAGCTACAAGCATTTTAGCCTCACGGCGCGTTCAGCGTATATACTAAGTGTAACATTGAGTAATTAAACCACTATATTGTTTGCGCTTGGGTTAACATATAGGACTCCACTGAAGATCTCGACATCGCAGAGCAACACGTCGACAGACAAACGAGCGCTTTTTGCCACGGTTCAGCAAGACGCCTATCGTCTTTCGCAAAGGTAATTATTTTTTCATACACTTTGTTTTTTTAGTTAATGTTCGCAGCTGATATTGCAAAAATATCTTTGTTTCGTGTATTTGATGTAGAGTCGCACTGCTGAGCCAGGCACTAGATGTTGACGACTCGGGCAAATAGCGACACTTTTTATTTTATTGTGCAAACTTATTCATTTTAATGAGCCAAATATAAATACGTAAAGTAGAAAAAAAAAAAGAACAACCAACCATGCTCACTACTGCTGACGCGTCAACATTATCGTGTAAACCTTGGTGGCTAGTGGCTGTCCGTTGGCCATCGGAGGCTGTGCCGGTGGAACTTGCTGGTCAGCGCTCTCGCTCAGCAAGGCGTCGACTTGCCACTCATCGGCCAAAACCTCCATATCAATGACGTTCGGTCCAGGGGCTAGCGGCACGTCAAAGGCATAGTTTGCGTTCTTGGTCAGCGCAGAAATCATGCCCGCTTCGTCCTTGTCGGTCTCATCGCTGCCATGCGACGGCGTGTCATCGCTCATACCATTCTCACTTGGCTGTGCAACGGTGTCGGGTAAAATACGTGGGACAATCCGACGGCCGTTGACCGAAATCGTAAGCACGGTCTTGCCACTGGGCCTAAATGGCCCTGGAACTGGGCGCAACAGGGCATTGGCAGCAGTGCTGCGTAGCGAAAGCGCGTGGTTGGAAAAGGCGCCCGAGAGGTCAATATGCTTGAAAAGACTCATATCCGATGTAAGAATCTGGACCGCAGGACCAGTGGGTGAGATTCGCTGGTTGCCATCTGTCTGGAACACCCGAGTAGCCTTCTTCCACAGCTCCATCGCTTGCTGGTTCTGCGCTTGTTGCTGCGGAGTCAAAAAGGTCTGATTTTGGGCACCAGGGGATCCAGCGACGCCTGACGAGGAATAGCTATGTGGCATCGGTGGTGGCATTCCGTTCACCTGGGCCGGGTCCGGAGTGAGCGGAGTCAGTGTTTGCTTGGGCATCGTCGGAGTGCTTGGCGTGCCTGGCTGCTGTTGTTGGTGAAGCTGCTGCTGCTGTTGCTGCAATAACATCGTCATCATCGACTGAGCATTAGCGCCGGGTGGCATTGGCGATGACATCGGCGCACTGTTAGGGCCTCTTGACGGAGTGGTCGGCCTGCCACCAGCGAAACCTCCATCGCCCATGCGCTGGAGCTCGTGCTGACCTTGGAAGGCCTGCTGGTCGAATCCGCCAGGACCGGGGATGCCTGGCCCCATTGCTCCCGTGTACGGCGAACCCGCCATACCCAGAGGAAACTGCGGTAGTGGCGGTGGCGGCGAAAACACACCTTGGGACATGCCCAACTGAACTGACGACGCGGCGGCCATAGGAAGAGGCCCCATGGAGGACATTGGCGATGACATACCCATTTGGTGCATAGGCGGGCCTGTGTACTGACCAGCCATCATGGGAGACATCGGCTGGCTATAGCCCGCTGGCAGCGACGGATGTTGTTGCTGCTGGTACGTCTGGGCGAGCGCTTGCAACTGCTGGTTATAGGACTGTTGTAGTTGGCGAGTCTGCGAGAAGAACGTCTGTTGCGATTGCTCGATGAGCTGCGTCTTTTGCCGTATAATCGCCTGGTGGTTTGGCGAGCCGGTAAAGCCTGGGTTCTGCTGTTGCGCAGCCGCGATTTGCTCCGACGCCTGTTGACGGATCATGTTATCGCGCTGAGTCTTCTGCGATTGCACCATTGCCAAGTTTTGCTGGTGCTGCGCCGTAAGAGCCTGTTGCGCCTGTGCAAAGCTGTTTTGCGGTTGAGGAATTGGCATGCCGTTAGGAGGCCGCATAGGAGCAGGGCCTCCTCCCATAGCCATCGGTGCCATGGGCTGGGCCGAGCGAGGAGCAACTTGCTGTCGGGTCGGTGTCTGCTGCTGCGGCTGAGAACGAGCGAGGTTTTGCGCTTGCTGCATTTTCGCCATAGCCTCGCGGTTAAGCACGGTAAGCCCCAAGTGTGGCAGCAAACTGGTATTGTTCCAGAGCTCGACTGTCTGCTTGTTGGGCGTAAACGGCGTAATGTACGATATAAACGCCGGCGGACGCATAAGCGGGGTCTTGAAGTCGTGCGCCCAGTTCGTGATCGGAGTGAGCTTCCCTGGCTGCCCGTCGTTGCCAGGCTCATAAATGCTCTCGCACACATAGACGTCCTGGGGGTTGAATCCTTGTGGGTAAACTCGCGCATAGACAGTAGGCAAGAGGATGTAGCACTTGCCAGCAATACTGCGCACCCCGAGGCTGTCAAACAGGGGGCCGGCAAAGAGCTGGTGCGGGTAGACTGGCTGGCCAGCAATCTCAGGAACCTCAGACGGCGTCAAGAACCAGCGGCCATCAAAGAACTTTCGCCGGTCATACGCACCGCCCAGGCGTATCTTGGTGATCATGGCGACCTTCATTCCGCCCGAGCTTGTTTTAACGTAAATAAAGTCACCCACGCACAGATCCAGTTCGCCAGCGCTAGTTCGGCTCACGAACCGTCCCTCGGACGGCACCGCATCATTGTACGACAGGTCGAATGGAATCTGGTACTTTGCGATGACTTGCCGGCAAATCTTCTTGTACGCATTCTCAAGAACAACTGCGTCCTGGTAAATCTGCGAGTCCGACTCGTTAAAGTACGTAGCGTTGTTGAATATCCACAGCATATCGTAGTTGAACGCATCAAAGCTGCGGTACCCAGCAATCCTCGACTTGACCACGTTCAGTGCCATGGGATGGAAAATGACTTCATAGTACTCAGGGTACTCGCTGCGGTCGGGTGGGTCCTCAAACACCTCAGTCAAAGATGCGCCTTCCTCGTCCTTTGTCTCCAGGAGCTGCGCAACAATCTCCTTCATGGCTGCCGCCATCTGAGGATGCACTACCTCTAGGTGGCCAATGCCACCAATACACTGTGGAATAGGAGGCCCACCAGGAAGTGCCGAGGCCTGACTCTGGCTGTTCGATATAGTAGCGCCAAGAGTCGGCGGCGAGAGCGGGATATCCGGCACACGGTTCAGCGCCTGTGGCATGGCAGCCGGGAGCTCAGGTTTAATCTGCCCACCGACCATGTGCGACTGCGACGGCGCTCGCAAAATAGTCGTAGTAGCTACCGTAGACTGCTGTGCTTGGCTTGCATCTGCGCTATCGGGAGCCCTGTTCCTCTTCGGCAGCGTCGACTTTCTGGGCTCTGGCGTCGACACGGGAGCCACCTTGGGCTCAGGGAGGTCGACCTTGGAGCCGTCGGTAGGCATGAGAAACTCGGCCCATCGTGGATTCTCAGGGTCCAAGACGATCTGGATTGGAAGCTGATCGTGAACGTTGCGAGCGTTGACGTTGGCCTTGTACTCGCGCACAAAGCACTTGGCCATACGCTTGCGACCGGTGTACGCTGCCCAGGCCAGCGGCGTCGACTTGTGCATCGTGTCGACAGCCTCAATGTCCGCGCCCTTGTCGCAAAGCACCTTGGCGACCTTGAGTCGGCCATAGCACGATGCGGCGTGCAGCGGAGCCCACGTATATTCGTCATTGTCAACCACATCGCCGTTGGGCTCCTTCATCACAACCTTTCGGTAGCCATTGAGCTGGAGCCCTGGCGTATTCAGGACCCTTAGTGCCGCGGTGAGGTCGGCGTCGTAGATGGCTTGGAACAGCTCGTCCAAGGCCGCTTCGGCATCGGAGCCAGAACTGGATGGGCCTGCCTTTGCCTTGGATGCGGACTTTGGCGCGCCTGTGGGTTTTGCCGCTGGTGTTGCGGTAGGAGGGCGATCGTAGTCGC
This sequence comes from Coemansia sp. RSA 922, assembly GCA_027577415.1. Taxonomy (NCBI): domain Eukaryota; kingdom Fungi; phylum Kickxellomycota; class Kickxellomycetes; order Kickxellales; family Kickxellaceae; genus Coemansia; species Coemansia sp. RSA 922. The sequence continues at coordinate 24,624 of JANBQS010000032.1, read as the reverse complement.
TCTCACCGCTTTCACTGTCCTCTCTCTTTTTACCACGCTTACGCTTGAGGGTAGGTGTCGCAGCGCTTCTGCTGAGCTCATTGTCTGAAGCGGATTCGTCATCCGTGCCTTCACCGCTTTTATCCAACGATACCTGGCGAATTCGTAGCTTTAGCTGTGGAGTAGCCGCAGTAGTCGCGGCATCAGAGGGAATCATGTCAGCAGCAAGGGCGTGTACGTTCCGCTTAATGTCGCCGGCAATCTCGTATATATACGATTCCGGAATGTTGAACGTCTGCGCGTTGCTGCACATCAAGTCAATATCCTCTACAAAGTCGGCTATGGATTTGTAGACTCCACGGGTTATCTTGCCCTTCATAATGTCAAGCGCAATCGGCCGCTTAATCTCGACGTAGTAGTCTGGATACTCCTTTTTCGACGGCAGCTTGTTGAACGCCAGGCACAACGGCTCTCCGCTACAGTCACAGCAAAAGAAAAATAATCGAATGTGCTTGTAACTTGTCAGCAAAAAAAACACCGACAAGGAATGGGGGGACTGTGGCAATGCATGTCTCTTGTACATATACCACCTGCAGGCACGCAGACCTGCACTCGGCTTCGCCATTTGCCGACAGCTAAATAGGCACACAATGGGCAGACAGTCTACAGTTTTGCATAGGTGCATATGCAACTCGACACTGCATATGTCGGAACCTTGCCGGCTCTCCCGAGACACCTCATTTACAACAAAAAAGAAACAGCCGCCTCCTCATGGTACAAGCACACAACTTACTCTTTGTTCATTTCCTTGACTGCCTGGAATAGCTTCAAGCAGCCTTCCTTAACGGCCGATAAGCTATCTGAGGCCTCTTCAATGCCAAAGTCTGACTTGTGCATCCGCTTTGGGCGGCTCGACGTTGGCGAATCCATATTATCGCCTCCCTTTGAACGCGTGGGCGATAGCGGTTGCGGAGTGTCGTCCCCTGGCTCTGCAGCCGCTTTGCTAACCAACCGTAATCGTGGCTGGCCCATTTACACGTTATGCAGCAAAAAAAGGTATACGAATAGTCGCGTGCAACAGGCGAAAGGACCAACGCTGGCCAAAGTAAAAGTAAATAGAAAAAATAAATGCTGTCGAATGGAAAGGCGACAATAATGATTGATTGAAAGACGGGACGGCGGTCTGCGTTAGATTTAGCTCGCTTAAGAAAAGCAAATTTGAATCAGAGGAAGAAAGTAAAAAAAAAGGTTGAGAGGGAAAGAATGTCAAGAACCAAGGTCAAATACTTTTTTTTCGACTTGAAATAGAACGCGCTAACCCGCCTGTGCATTGGATCTCAGCATGCTGTAATTGGCCCTGCCCGTGAACAATCAACAAGATATTGATTAAATCAGCAGTAGCACAAGCATTGATTCCTGGCAACGTTTCCAGCGCCAAGGCTTGTCTTGGTGCTATTTCAATAGTATCTTTTTATTTGCAATTTTCTCAAAGACTCGTCGACGAAATTCCAACCAAACGTTATAGTCATGGGGCGGAGCGATTTGCTGGGTGCCAACCCAAATGAGGCGTACCGGAAAAAGGCACAAGAGCGCGAAGCCAAGCGCAATAAAGAGGTTCGGGACAAGATGCGCGAAGCAGCAGTGCTACACAAAGACACGACAAAGATGGAGCGCAAAATAGAGCAGTATCGCAAGATTGTGCGCGTACGAAAGATGACTGCCGCCGAAAAGGAAAAGCTACAGACCATGGAGGCCGAACTTAAAGACGTCTTGGATAGACAAAAGGCTGCGGGTATTGCGCCTAGGAAGCGCGAGGCACCAGACCGAGTTATTGGCTACGACCCAATGGCCGCAGCCGAGGTAGGAGGCAGCCGAACACGCTCGGCCAACTCGCCTTTGCCTTCAGATAGCGAAGACAGCGATGACGACAGTGGAGATGTCACAATGGTCGGTCGCACTATATCTTTGGATCGGGATGATGATCTGGACGATATACCCAGCTCTCTAGTAGAGCGCAGTGGTGTGGGTACCGATCCGTTACCGCCAATGCCGCCAGGTACTCCGCCTCTTCGCCCGCAGGACCTTGATCTTGACAAAATATGGCCGCCGCTACCCAGCGGTCCGTCACCACAGTATTTGCAGAATAACCCACGACCTGACCAACACAACAACAATCGCGGCCGCGGTTACAGCCAGCGCCCTCCACCACGTACTCCACATAGGCCACACAATCACCACAGCGGCAGCAGTAACGAGCGACAGGGGTATCGCGCTCATCCATATGCTCGCCCTCCACGTCCAGATATGCCACCGTCAACTCCACAAGGAGTATCACTAAACCAGCCGCCTCCAGTTCCGCCAGGGTTTCCTCGGCCTCCCCAATTACCTGCGGGACTGTCTGGGCCACCTCCACCGCGGCCAGAAATGGCGGCCTTCTCTGCCACGGTGCTGACAGCTGAACCGCAAGTGCGCAACCTCAAAAAGGAGCTCACCACCCTCGTTCCTGCAGCTATTGCGCGCAAAACCAAGCAAAAGGAGCGACAACAGGTGCTGGCTGCCATACCAATGGTGCCGAAAATGATCGTCAACGCAGCACCCGACGTCGATGCTGAGCCAAGCGTCAGCACACCTGGTGGCAGCTCAACAGTCTCCTCAACAGGTATCTTAGGTGCAATGCGGCCCCTGTCTGGTGTACGATTTAACACTCAGGTGACAGAAGCTCAAAAACAACCCCAACTCGCAGAGCCGGCCAAGCCTAAGCAAGAGCAAAAGAGCAAGAGCTCGCTTGACGAGGAGTACCAAAAGTTTGTACAGCAGATGAACGACTTTCTATAGAAATCCCCGTAAGCCAAGACCAAACAGAGCAATCATCGGTTGAAATCTCCTATATTCAGCACATGTTGATGTTACTTGTGTATCAATACTACCTCTATATTACCCTAATTTTTTGTTTACAGTCTACACGTCTGTAAAAACAAAGTAGCCCCTTTTTTACCCAAAAAAATGTCGTCGGCTCTCTATGCTGCTGGAGCTGCGATTGACCAGGCTCATGAAGACGACATCTGGAGCTCGTGCTGGGTTCCTGGCAAGCACAGGCTGCTTACAGCGGGATGTGACGAAGTCACCAAGATATGGCAAGTAGTCTAAAACATATCTAGAGTTGCCAACACTTGCTCCCAACGACATCTCTCCGCCTCACTAACTCTGCTTTCATAATCAACAAAATATGTGTAGGGATGCGCAAAACGGCGAGTGCGTGGGGAAGCTCAAGGACGGCAACTATGCGATAACCTCAGTTGACGTGAATCGGCAAGGCACTCGAGCATTGACATCGTCAATGGACAACACTCTGCGCGTGTGGGACATTAGCACACGCAAGTCGCTGAATGACGCCAAACCCCTGTTGTCCATCAACGCGGGTCCAATAAACGCATGGAAATCGCGGTTTGTGAGCCGCAAAGGCGACGGCGACGACGTCCCGGCAGATCTAATAGCATCGAGCACAGACAGCGGCATGGTCAAGCTGTGGTCTTTGGAGGATGGCAGCGCGGTCCGGGAGCTAAACACGTCACGGCCCAACTTTATGTACGCACTAGCCGTGAGTCCCGACGGAACAAAGATAGCGTGCGCGGGCGCCGGTAGCCACGTCTACGTGTTTGATACGGAAGCCGGCATGCTCCTGTGTACGTTTTCTGGCCACTCGGACAACGTGCGCTCGGTCTCATTCTCGGCCGACTCCAGTCTGCTAGTCACTGCTTCTGATGACAAGCAGATACAGTTGCACGATGTGCGCCACGGAAGCCCGGTTACCACGCTGTTGGGTCACCACGGATGGGTCCTGACAGCCGAGATGCACCCGAGCGGTGCCTACATTGCCTCGGGTTCCGTCGATACAAAGGTCAAGATCTGGGACGTCGCTCAGAGAGCCTGCGTCGAGACCCACAGCCAGCACTCTCAGGCCGTGTGGGGCGTAGCCTGGCAGCGGTCTTCCGATGACGTGCCCATCACACGCCCAATGCTGGCGTCCGTAGGCGAGGACTGCAGCGTTCACCTCTACGACCCACTTTTAGCCTAAGCAGTTCAATATTCAAAGACCTGGCTCAACAAAGCGACATCATCCTTTAGTGCATTGCCATGTCTCTAAAATAAAAAAGTCAAATAACAACCTGGTACAAATATTGACATTGCCAAGCCCCAGAATATATTGTGCGACAAATGCATGAAAACATCTTAAATAAGCGAGCGACGGGACTGCAGCGACTTGTCCTGGTTCTTACGCGATGCTGGCACAGCCTGCATCTGACCCTTGTGCAAGGAAATCGCATGGTCCACACGCTTGCTTCGCTGGAGGCCAGTGCCGCTCAGCTCAGCACTATATGTCTGTGTGCGAGCCATGGCAAAGTCGTCCAATGTCAGCTGCTGAGGACGAGAGTTGGCGCCGTCAGCTTGCTTGCCATCGACCATCTTCCGAGCCAGCGGGACCAGAGTCTCGTCAGTCTTCTCAGCAGTCCACCCGAGCTTCTCCCCCAAGAACTGCCGCAACAGGTCCAGATTGGGGAACCCCCACTCAAACCGGGCCTCCGACTCGTCGACATGTGGGTGAAAGTACGCATGGGCCACTCGCGCATCCGGGAACGATGCTGGCAGCTCAGTCTTGCGCACTACCTGCGCCAGCCTTCGGCGGCGGGGCGTGCTCACCAGCTCCTTTGGAACATCGATACCTGGCAACACTTGGGCGACCGCATCGCACCAGTCCTTGAACGACGTCAGCGCACGTATAACCTTTGCCTCGTCATTGCCTCCAGCGCCGTCGCTTTCCAAAGTAGCCGGGCCAAACTCGGCTAGCGCCTCCATCGCTAGCACTGGACCCACGCCCTTGATCCCAACTGTATAATCGCTGCCTAGCAAGTACGCGAGGAAGACAAAGTCGCGCTGCGCCAAGTTAGAGTCCTGGAATATCGCGCTGCTCGAGTACATCTCCACAAACTTGTCCTTTTGGAAAAAGTTCCGGTACACTTGCGTCACCTCGCTCGCTGACGCAAATAAGAAAGCATCCGAGTCATCTGTGACCATGCCGTCGACCAGCTGAGTAGCCACTAGAGTCGCACACTGTGCTTCGGCCTCCATAGGCGCAGTGAGGTACGGAATGCCAAATAGCGACAGTAGCATACGTACGTCCTCAACCATGCTCGAATCTACTCCAGACGCGTCGCGTCTAGTGTCGCGCACACGCGATCTCAGTACCTGTAGCTCACTCTCCAGCTCTGACCTCACGGCGGCATAGGACGGGCCATTCGGAGCAGCACCATTAGGATTATCTGTAGATGAGCGCAGCTTGTTGACAAACAACGCATACTCGTCCTGCTCGTTCCGCAGCAGTTCTGACTGTTGCCGCTTAGTCGTGTCTAGATCAGCCCCTGCGTCGTCATCATCCTCTTCGCTATCGGAGACGGGCTCTTCCTTGGGCTTATCAGCAACACTCGCCTCTGACGATTCGTCGACATCGATAATATCGGCATCAGACATATCGAAATTGTCGCTGCTATCGATGTGTTTGACAACTTGAACGGAGCCATTCTCCTTTGGTTTGGGCTGATGTTCGCCCTGTGCCGCCAGAATACGAGAGCGCTCAAAGATAGCGTCGCGATAAGCCAGTTTTAGTTCCTGTTCAGCAGGCGTAACGACATCGTCTTCACCTACGGGCGTCATCGTCTCCGAAACCACTCTGACTTCTTCAGAGTCATTCGATATCTTCTCGATCGGCGACTGCATATCTGACTTTACCGTGCTAGAGGACAGAGCTAGGTCGCGGATAGCGTTTACTGGCTCGCTGCCTAGCGTGTAGACAGTGTCGCTGGCTGAGGGCGGCTCATTAGCCGATACAGGTGCCGGCTCCTCTTGCCGCTGGCATGGCTGTAGGTTTTGTTGCCGGTGTGCGCTCCATTCCAAGGGCATCGGCCTATGACACTGACGCCAGCGCAGCACATACGTCAGATAGTTGGACACAAGTGACAAGCGAGCCAGCCTCGCCCGAGCAAAGTAGTGCTCCTCGGCAATAACCCTCGGCGTGCGGGCCAGCCATTCGTCTGTAGGCTCATCGAGGCTGATATCAGGCTGCTTCTCGAGCTGCCTGTTAACGTGCCAAGCCACTCTCTCAAGCACGGCCGTGGGCTCTCCAAGCATCCACTGACGCATGCTGTTATAGAGGCCAGGATCCAAGTTCAGCATAGGCTTAGTTACCAACTGCATCCAAGACTCCAAAAACTCGCTCTCTGGCATACGCAAGATCGCCTGCTCTTCACGCTCGCGTTGCTGCCGCATCTCATGCTGCTGCTGCTCGTGCAGCGCCATCGCGCGCTCCTGATCGTCGTAGGCATCGTACAGCTCATGCAATTCAGGATCAAGGTCGCTGTCAGCATACCCGTTCTCACTGCTCGACGACACATACTCGGCATACTCTTCGTCGTCCGTGGCGGCCACGCTCATGGCGTCTGGGAGCTCAGCAGCATGAGCTATATAACCGTTTGTGGCTGCATGCGCCACCTTGACGAGCGATTCTTCGTTGGGGTTGAATGCAGACGACCCTCTCTCGCCGTTAGCCTGGCCGATGCTGTCATTGGTTACAGTGGTGAGCGGATTCAAGGGCAATTGAGGCGGTGGCAGTGGCGATTCAGCAGCAATAGGTGGGACATCTTCAAACTCCGAAGAGTCAGAGTCCTCGGCATCGCTACTACTAGCGATAACAATAGCAGGCTCAGGATTGGTAGCAGCAGCGACAACAGCACCATCGCCGCTCCCGCCTAGACGCAGCGTCCAGCCGCCACTGGCCTCGTCGCTTTTAACAAGCATATACTCGCGGTTACGCTCAGCAGCCACTCGGCCTGCCGATACACGCGCCGGCGACGTGGTAGAATCGGAGGCCGAATGGCCAACAACTTGCAGCCACTGCTGAGTGAGGCTGTTGCGCTTGACCAGGAGGTCGATCTGCTGCTTACTAAAGTCGAGCGCAGTCTCCGATGACTGCAACATGTGCTGGAGGCGGTCGTGCGATGTCTGGCGCGAGCGAACTTTGAGCGCCACGATTATGTCGTGCTGATCCTCGGGCGACAGAGCCTTGAAGGCGTCAGACTCTGTGTCAACTTCGATGTCGTCGCCTATAGCCTCTGACTGGCGCGCAGCCAAGCGGATCAGGTTCTGAAGATCGTCAGGGTGAGCCATGCGCAGGTCGCTCTCATTCTCAACGCGCGTGGTCAGGGCACTCTTGTGAAGCGGCGGCAACTCGTACTCATCCCGCTTACGCTTCTTAGCCGGACTTGAAGAAGAGTCGTTGTCATCAGGACCAGCCTCGTCGACCGGAACACTGCCCGGCTCAGCGTCGCTGAGTATATGCAGCTTGAGCTGAGTCTGGAGCAACTGATGAGCGGCGCGCTTGGCATCACGCGTCTTTGTATCCCGCATGGACTGCCGCTCAGCAATGGTGAGTCGCTTGAGCTCTGGAGCAGCGCCGTCAAATACGAACACTGGGCGGATGCCGTAGTAGAGTAGCTTACAGATGCGTCGGTAGAAGCCCAATATATGGGCGTCCTCCAAAGGGTTGCCCTCGTCGTCTTTCATCGCCTTGAGCAGCTGATACATCCATATCGAGGCATCGATGGCCAAGCGCTTATTTGTCAGTGCCTCCAGGCGTACTGGGCGCGCAGCTGGCTCCAAGAGCGTCCACAGTCCCTTTACGCCCATGGTGTGTAGAGTAGAAAGATATAAATGTAAGCGCTCCTACTTTAAAGAAAAAGAAACGAAGGCTGATAATTCAAAAAGAAGAAGAAAATGTAAATGGTAAAAAGGGTGAATGCATTCAAGAGAAGAAAGAAGTGTGAGAGACTTCGGGCAACATCAGCTGGGGCTGGCTGAGGATGGTCATTTTTTTTCGTGCGCAGTCGGAACATCCTTTTTTCCCCTTTCGACCTGTTGGCGCGACAGTCGGCAATCGCATACCCAGGACTATCCTCGCCAAGGGAGGCTTCAACTTGCACCATTAATAGCTTGAAAGCGTCATCGGCAGTTTATTTATCGAACTTTTTTTTGGCATTAGTGTTTTTTTTGTCTGTTCAAAGCTCCATGTCCTCCCCAAAAATGAGAGCAGTAATCTCCAAAGACTAGGAAGATTGGAGCGCGCAACATGGCTACTGCACGCGTTTGGGTTCAGCAGGAGGATCAGGCGGTGGCTTGGGACCAGTGGCTCGGAGCTGTGGCGTGTGGATGAAGGAGCCAAGAGCTCTCATGGCTCATGATTGATACGAAGATGGTGTTGGATCTGATGGATATCCAGCGCAAAGTACTCGGGGCAGTACGGGCAGTGGAACACCTGTACGTTCAGCCGCCCAGCAGTGCACTCTGGCTTTTCAGTTTCGCACATTATAAGAAAGTCGTTGAGAATAGATACGGTGTCGTCGGTATTGACAGTTAAATATGACTAGATACCGGAAAGGACAAGAGCAGAGAAGGAGCAAGAGAGGACAAGAGCGAAGGAGAGCCAGGCGGGAGGGCGAGGCAGGGCGAGGCGAGTGTGACACCTCTCTTTTTTATAATTAGGGAAAGGGGGAAAAGCCCTGAACAGCATGCCGCGGCGTACCAAGCAAAGTTCTGTGTGCGTTAATGCACGTCTGCCTCATTGTCAGTGGGCAACTCTCCGCGCCTAGATAAAACCCCCCTACCCCAAAGTAGCCGACTAGTGTCAGTGCCCGCCACGCCCGCTTTGATTTCTAGAGCACAAATAATCGATACTGCCCTCCCTCGCATGCAGACAATGCCTGCCAGACAGACGAGGTAGGTAGGCCCAAAGGCTGCGTCTCCCTCCCCCTTCTCGGGCTGCACAGGTGAGACGCAGACAATTGTGTGTCTCTCCCCTTTCCTCCACTTTGCCCAAGGCACGCCCGCAGCCCTATGCATTGCTTCTGCTTTCGCCATCGCTCAGCCCATTGGCCGCTTTTCAGTATTTGCCGCCAAAGGGAGGAATAGCAACGGGAACCCTGCATTTGCCCTTGCTAGCGTTCCAGACATCTCGAATGATAATGCAGAATACGGGTAGCAACAAAAAAGCGTACAACTTTCAAAATAATGTCAACAAACATTGAATACTCACCCTGTCAATTAATATTACTAGCGAGTAAAGTAAATCTTTGTACTCGGGACTTAATGTCAATATTAAGTTATTGTATCTAGTAGGTACAACTCTCGGCGACGATTGGACTGATCGACCGGCCCTATGACCCAGCCCAGGGTGACGTGTTGATTGGCGGTGTCAGTATCAAGAAGCCCAACATTGGTACGCTGCGTCAGCATATCGGCATTATAACGCAAGAGCCAGTGCTGTTTTCGACTATTTCTATTGCGCATCGTCTGAGTACTGTCCGAAACTGCAACGAGATCTACGTTGGGCGCAAGGGCGCAGTATCTGAGAGCAGCACTTATGACGGGCTGGTCATGAGCGGCGGCGAGTACGCGGCCATGGTGCGTGCGCAAGAGTTGCATCGGACTGTGCGGATCGCCGAGCAGGGAGCTGAGGATGACGACGAAGAATATGTCGATGAACTCATTGCCAAGGAGCTGCGCGAGTAGGCTATCGACCTCAAGGCCACCACCACGCGCCAGACCGTCGACAGTGCCAAAAATGCCTCCGTCTCTGGGTCTGTGGATCCGGATGGGTCCAAGCTCAAACAGATTGATAAAGCCGGCGACTTTTATCTCCTGTGGAGCTTGATCTACAAGTTCCGCGGCTCTATAAAGGCGGCCATCCCTGGTACTATATTCTCTATCATTAACGGAGCCGTCTTGCCCTGTTTCACCCTTGTCTACTCGCGCTTAATTATCTCACTATCTGACATCGATCGGGAGCAGATGAAGAGCGACGCTACGAGGTATGCCTGCTTGTTCTTAATCTTTGCGGTTACCGACTTGTTTGCCATGTTTGGGCGCGCTGGTCTCTGGCACATTGCTGGCGAGTCGCTTACACGTCGCATCCGCTACGAGACGTTTAAAAAGTATCTGTCGTTTGAGGCCAGGTACTATGACGACGAGGAGAACGGTACTGGTAAGCTCACAGCTCGCCTAGCCATCGAGGCTGAGGACGTTAACAAGGTTGTGGGTACAGTGCTGGGCACCTTTGTCAGCACATTGTCTACTGTCACGACGGCGTTGGTCATCGCGTTTACCAATAGCTGGCAATTGATGCCGATAGTATTGTGCTGCTGGCCGATCCAGGCTGTGGCTCAGTTCCTACAGGCGCGTTCTGTCTGGGGCTCGGCATTCCAGACCAAGCGTGCATATGAGCGGTCTGGCCAGGCTGCCGCAGAGTCGATCCGCAATATTCGAACTGTGGCGACACTGTGTCGCGAGGAGACCTTTATCAAGTCATTCAACGAGCACAACAGCGGACCACACAGTGGCAATCTCAAGGGCGCAATCACCACCAGCATCGGCTTTGGCTTTTCGCAGGCTTGCAATATCCTCGTCAACGCCCTTCTGTTCTACTCTGGATGCCGCTTTATTATTAACGAATGGATCAGCATGTCGAAAATGACCGGTGTCCTCTTTGCTGCAGTGTTCTCGTCCATGGCTATCGGCTTGCTGGTGCAGTTCTCGCCCATGATCTCCAAAGGCGCCGTCGCCTCCCGTGGTATTTACAAGACGCTCAACCGAAAGAGCCTCATCGACAGCTTGGATTCCTCTGGCAACTCGCCGGAGAAGTTTGAGGGCAACGTCGAATTCAAGGACGTCAAGTTCTCGTACCCGCTGCGTCCTGACACCAAGGTCCTCAAGGGCATTTCGTTGGAGGCGTTGACAGGTAAGAGCGTTGCATTGGTCGGCGCCTCGGGTTTTGGCAAGTCGAAATCCATACTGTTGGCACAACGCCTGTATGACGCCAGCTTAGGGTCTATTAGCGTCGAGGGTATTTCGGTGCGCGACTGGAGCATCACCAGCCTGCGTGACCACATGGCGATTGTTGGCCAAGAGCCCATTTTGTTCAACTACACGATTGGCGAGAACATTGCCTATGGCAAGCCCGGTGCCACGCAGCTCGAGATCGAGGAGGCCGCCAAGGAAGCCAATATCTACAACTTTGTGCGCAACCTGCCCGACGGCTTCAACACTAATGTCGGTCAAAAGGGCGGTCGACTGTCTGGTGGCCAAAAGCAGCGAGTGGCTATTGCTCGCGCCCTGGTGCGCAAACCCAAGCTGCTGCTCCTCGACGAGGCCACTGCTGCCCTCGACTCGCGTAGCGAAAAGGTCGTCCAGCGGGTTCTTGATAAGGATGCCAAGGAGCGCACTACGCTGACTGTCGCGCATTGTCTGAGCACCATCCAAGACAGCGACATGATTATTGTCTTTAAGGCTGGACGTATTGTCGAGCGCGGCACTCATGACGAGCTGTTAGCATAAAAGGGACACTACAGTTTGCTTGTCCAACAACAGTCGCTCCAAGTAACGCACTAGCGATTCTCGCGTAATCGCCTCTAGAGCATATAATAATTTTGAATTTTGTTTAGAAGGTATTGGAAATACTATGGATGACGACACCAAAATTGTTGCTGCATTTGGTAATCACAGATGCATAAATAACTTGATTACTAGTCACAAGACGACGTCACTGATCAGAGCAATGATTGTCCGCCTCTGACGTCGAAGCTGTGATATCAACATCCAACACCAAAACATGTCAATCAGCGCCTATTCCGCTTTAGTTTTTTTTTTTAGTATTTATTGCCTCGCCCGCCCTGGCATTGAGGAGAACTGTTGCAACGTTTTCTTTTCCACTCCATTCTATTTTCTCTTAAAAAAAGTTATTTTTAATGCTTAAATTACATTGGGCTGGTTCATTAGGTAAGTGAGATGGGTAAGTCAAGCCTATACATTTTGAAGACCAACATATCCCAAGGTACTTACTTGTTCGTGGTTAGAGCAATACTGTCAATGCTGTAATTGGCGAGGCGAGGCTCGAGCCAGGGTTCCGACTCGCTGGCGAGGGAGGGTGAACCCGGCGAGCAGAAGAGAGCATGGCAAAAAGAAAGATATAAACAAGCTTGATATGAAAAGAATGCAATAGATAACTCTGGATTCAAAAATTGGAGAAGCGATGAGTAGAGAATAAAGAAGAGAACAGGGGCAGGCGACGGAAAAGTACGCGTTTTTATAACAAGCCAGCTATTCTTAACAAGTGAGACATGTTAGGACAGAAAAAAGGATTACGCAACACATGGGAGGGCGGTGATTGGCTGGCTTGTCGGTTCTGAACGGAACGCTGAAGAAGGGGGAATGAAAAAAGACCATTCAACTTTTTCTTCCCGACCAAGACGGCCGGTAGAGTCGGTGCGCCGAACAAGTAGCTGGGGACTTTTTTAAGTTACACAGTTGTGTTCTACTGGACGTGAGCTTCCGAATGAGGTCAAGCACGTCTAGTCTAGCTAGCCAAACAGCCAAGTTAGTAACCAGAAACAATCAAGCGCAGATGCCAGAGCTGGAGCTGGTCCAGCTCCACAAGCGCCGATAGGCGGGCCCTTAATATGGGGAAGTGTGGAGCTTTGTTCTCCGCGCATGATCACAGTAGAAAACGCGGTTTGACGCGTCAGACATGTCACTCACAAAAACGGCAAGCCTAACGCGTGCAGCGCGTAAAATACGCTTGTCCTTGGCTTCAATCAGGACTTTGAGCTTGTCTGCCGTTGAGAGTCTGACTGGAAGCTGTGAGCCGTTGGAGAGGGATCGGAATAAGCTCGGGGGGATCCGTTAGGGGATAGAGGAAACGACAGCACCCGCCTTTCTTTTCTCTTTTGTCTCTCTACGCTCTTCATTTTTTATTTTTATTTTTATTTTTCCGGCACAGCTTTTACTATTGTTTGCTTGAACCTATGGTGCCCATGACACGCACATATTTGGAGGACCTGCAACCGTTGGACTTTGCGTGCACGATATGCACGACACGCTCAATACGTACATAGTACATACCACCCACACAAGTCGAGAAAGCTCGGCCCTAAAGGTAGGTCCAGAATAGGAGAGGACCTCTGAATCACCTATATTTAGCTAGTCGATTTCTTAGTGTTTTTAATTGCTATATATGAACTGATCTTTAAACAGTCTTTGGCGATGTCGAAACAAGTATATATTTAACCCGCACATATGCGCTCAGCCATTGGTACATAGCCTGCGCTTGTTTTTAGATATTACAACATTAAAAGAAGATAATGCAAATTTATCTTTCTACCCTACTATTTTACTACTACAAATCAATGCTAGCGATGCAGTGCAACGTTCAGAATTTAGCCTTTGCCGGCAGCACCAAAAAATAGTGAAAGCCATTTAATGCCGAATACAGTATGAAGCACAAGAGTTTCCCACATGAGAACGGGGGATTGCTCTCATATCTATCTGGGCATTTCTAATCGCATACTCATTATGGTTTCATACACCGAAAGATGTATAAACGATCTTGGTCGGCGCTCGAGGATCCCAATGCGCAAGTAAACAATATGGTGGCAGAACAATTAGCCATAGTGCCCTCATTAGCTATACACTGTGTGTATTTGTGCTGAAACTGCGCAATCGGTGCTTGCCGTGGCCTTTCTACTAGGCAGGCAAGGGCAAGAAGATGTAAAAGTTTGATTATTTTGTATATTCACTTTCGCTAAAAAAAAAAAAAAAGAGCCCACATGGCTCTACTATACGCTAAATTAGCAATAGAATCAGAGAATCGGGTTTGGCAAGTGTGTTGGGGTGCGCTAAGCCGCAGGCAAAGCTGGCCGCAGCAATCGCTGAGTGGGCCAGTAGATATGGCCTGCTTCTCTGCAAGGTGGGGATCGAGGTTCCTTAGTTTGCTATTTCTCACACCCACCCGTTTATTGTTATACTCTTCTTATTATGTTCGCTCATATATGTTGGGGAGCACTAAGCCACATGCACAATGCGCCGCAGCGATCGCTCAGTGGGCCCGTAAATATGGCCCGCTCCTCCGCAAGATAGGAGTCGAGGTTCCTTAGTTCGCTATTACTCACATCCGCTTATTTTCTATACTCTTAACCGCTTATTCTTATTATTATATTCGCTCATATTACTACTCGCAAACATATACCTAATCGCAAACACACATATGAACGCTGCCTTGGTTCGGCTCGGCTCGGCTCGTGATTAGCGCTTCAAGTCAAGCACGGTTCATCTGTGCTGCTGAGCGCTTAAAGAGTGTGACAAAAAAATAAAAACCATGTCAGCGCCGCTTAAAATGACCGAGTGGTGACCAGAATACTGCTGGTTTTGCGTGCAGCACTATCCTGTTAGCCTTGACAATGGTGAATTGGGGGGGTGGCCAGAATATATTTGCATTCCACGCTTCTTCGGTGTTGGGAGAGCTGCAACAAACACTGAAAATGCAGCGATAGCATTGTGTATGCGAGCAGAAGGAACATAAACTTGCCTGAACATTTTCAAAGCCTGCTATAAGGTCAATTTATTTCCAAGTTGTTGAATATACTGCAAAGTAAGTAAATTAATAGTTGTTTCAGAGGTTCCACCACATGGATTTGCCTTCAGGACGAAACTTCCTCAGCTGTGCTGAACTGTGCTGTGTTGTGCATAGGCCCACGAGAGGGTAAAAAATAAGTGGTGTACGGTTTTTGACTATAGGATATGTGAAGAGCTATGTGTTCCAGGGTTTTCGGCGCCACAGGGTAATTCGCGTGTAAATACATATTCGTCACAGTACTTCCATGCTATGTTTGCAGAGCGGCTCTTGATGCGAGCATCGGCGGTGCGTGCTGACATCAATGTGCCCTGGAACAAACCACAGGTACCATGCACAACCGCTTGTACTAGCAGTTCTAGTGAGTACGAGATCGCTAAAAGCTTGCGCATATAATGGCAACCAAGGCCGATAATGACTAGTTTATTGCAAACATGTATGTCCTTGATTGCTAGAGTGTAAATAATCGTAAGGATTTAGGTTTACTACGAGATGGTGTTATATCACCACTTGCATTCAATAAATACTACATCAAATACACATAATACTCGAGAAATTTGAGCACTCTAACACTCTCACTAAGAAGCTCACACCATTACAAGAGAAAGTCAAGTGAACTGGGTGCTGCGATGATGACCACATACAAGTAGCCACCCTCAAATAGCCAGTGCGAAGACCCACCCTCGCCAATCCACCGCCAATACCAACAACAATAATAATTACCATTCCCACGTCGGATAGATAAAATTACTTTTGCAAGACAACATATTTGAAAGATCGCCCTAAAAAGCAACTGATTATACAAGATGCCTGTTCGGCTCGACTCGGGATTGCCACCATGGCTCATTAGCACCGCTTTTGTTGAAGATACCGTCTGGCTAACTTTAATTCTCAATAGTAGGTTAGGCTGGTAGCCAGAATAGCTTTGTTTTATTTCCATTCCCCCATGTTGGAGTATATACAGAGTGTGCTTATTGCGTGGCTTGTAACCACGATTAAGATCGGCATAAAAGCAGATACGCAAATCACCCACTGCTGTCTTTGTGCAAGAAAATGGAGCAACGTAACCGAGCTCCGACATTATGAAAAGGCTGGCGGCTATATAACCTTACACAAAAAGCAAATAGAAAAAGGAAAAGTAAATAATTTACACAAGGCGGTTCAGAGGTTCTCTCCACTCCTGAACTTACCTTTCGGGCAGACCTTTCACGGATTGCGTGTGTGCGTTTGCTGTGTGCTATTAGCTACATGCGCTGTGCGTTCCTATCGTGTCCTATGTGAGTCGAAGACGTATTTCATGCGCTATGGACGCCATACATGCGAACAAAACAAGAAGTTAAAAACAACGCTTGACACAAGTATATAATAATAAAAATAAAAGAGCGTAGAGAGACAAAAGGGAAAAGAAAGGCGGGTGCTGTCGTTTCCTCTATCCCCTGACGGATCCTACCCCCCCCCCCCGAGCTTCTTCCCACTCCTTCCAACGGCTCACGATTTCCAGTCAGACTCTCAACGGCAGACAAGCTCAAAGTCCTGATTGAAGCCAAGGACAAGCGTATTTTACGCGCTGCACGCGTTAGGGTTGCCATTTTTGTGAGTGACATGTCTGACGCGTCAAACCGCGTTTTCTACTGTGATCATGCGCGGAGAACAAAGCTCCACACTTCCCCATATTAAGGGCCCGCCTATCGGCGCTTGTGGAGCTGGACCAGCTCCAGCTCTGGCACCTGCGCTTGATTGTTTCTGGTTACTAACTTGGCTGTTTGGCTAGCTAGACTAGACGTGCTTGACCTCATTCGGAAGCTCACGTCCAGTAGAACACAACTGTGTAACTTAAAAAAGTCCCCAGCTACTTGTTCGGCGCACCGACTCTACCGGCCGTCTTGGTCGGGAAGAAAAAGTTGAATGGTCTTTTTTCATTCCCCCTTCTTCAGCGTTCCGTTCAGAACCGACAAGCCAGCCAATCACCGCCCTCCCATGTGTTGCGTAATCCTTTTTTCTGTCCTAACATGTCTCACTTGTTAAGAATAGCTGGCTAGTTATAAAAACGCGTACTTTCCCGTCGCCTGCCCCTGTTCTCTTCTTTATTCTCTACTCATCGCTTCTCAAAAAATTTAAATCCAAAGCTATCTATTGCAATATTTTAATTTAAAGGTTAGTTACAATTTTTCTTTTTATTTATATCATGTTTGTTTATACTAGAACTTCCTCTCCTTCCCTCGCCAGCGAGTCGGAACCCTGGCTGGAACCTCGCCTTGCCCACTATGGCCTCGACATGGCGGCAGCAGCAGCAGCAACAGATGCGGCGCTAGAGCCGCTGCTCACAAGCGAGTTGGCGCCTTGGGACACCTCGGGGAAGGAGTATCTTGGCTTGGATCTAGAGAATTGCTAAAAAAGCTAACATTTTAACATATTATTCATTTTCATTCTTGCACCATCTTTTAGTCGCTGCACTTTACTTTAACAATAGACTCAAAAATTTTACATTATCTACATTGAGCACTTTGATTAATAAGCTGTATGTCTGTGATGACTTACACGAGTCGATATAGTTGTTAAATATTTCTCTGGGATCTCACCCTTTACTGGTTTGTTTGGCACTTTGGATATAGTGCGTGTTTGGCTGGGTAACCTCTTTCCTTCTCTTTTTCTCTTTTTCTTTTAACATTTTCAATAGTTATTTTATTGACATCTAAGTTCTGAATAGCAACGCTAGTTTACTTTGTCCACTTTCCAAATCACAGATGTACTGCAGAAAAAAGATATTGAAAATATGTTGAATCAATTACATCGATTGTTATACGAGCGCACACTTCTATAAACCTCACACAACATTGGAGATCAACGCGCCAACACCAAATAAATCTAGGGTCTGGAAGTACCACGTTCGCTAGAGGACTTCCAGATTATATTGTAATTGATCTATTCTAATAAGACCTGTGTAATAACCCCAAGGGTTCTTTCAACATATGTATACAAGAATCATGTATAATACAAAAGCACCCCTAGATTCAAAATATAGCTTGCACAACCCGCTATTGTTCATCACCTTGTCTGCTATAACGCGTGTCAGATATTAAGAGCAATCGGTTTATTTACAGCCTACGAATACATATTCGTAGCCCGCCTCCGTCATCTTTTTTATATTTTCTCTATACTTTTGAATTAGTCAACTATCTGTTGTTCAATTTTTTACACTACGCCCATGTGCATTTTTCTTTCTAGTCTACACTTCTAAGCTATCAACATGTACTTCACGCCTTTTATTGAATCTTTCTTACTCAGCTCTATTTTTGAGCGCTGCTGCGCACTTTTCCACCGTAGAACATATGCCCGCTGCTGCCGCTTTGCCCACCTCCCGCGCCAAAGGACATATTTATCCTACGACGGTGCCCACTAAACTACCGACGCGCACTACTCTGCCAGTCTTGATGCCCATCACCAGCGAGTTCGCAATGCTGGTTCCTTGTTGGAGAGAGTCTATGCCGTGCATTGAGGAACATGTATTTATATTTGTGGCGGCATTTGTCACAGTTCCAAGCCGCCGTTTGGTCATTGGTAGGCACTATTACAACTGATATGCCATCTGCACAGAACCAGCTGCAACCACGTTTCAATCGAGTCTAGAGAGACCGCCGAGACTGTGTGTGTTGAAGTCGCCACGCCAGCCACACCTGTTGTGGCCAATTTCACTATTATGCGGAAGTCTGTGGTGCACATCATACAAGCCCCATTGAGATTTGCGAGGTCATTGCCGCTGCGCGTGTGGCGGTGCAAGCAGTGTTTAATCTTTGCCTCAAGCTTCTAGCTACCTACCATGATAATGCTGCCGATGAATTGGATGATATGCGTCACATTAGCATGGCAGCCCTCAGGCTCGCAACGGCTGCTTATGTGGAGTCAAAGTGACTTGTAATGCGGCGGTCTCAATCAAACATTGCTACAATATCAACGTATATCGTGCGGAGGAAATCGCCAAGGAGGTCATCGCCAAGGAGGTCATCGGGGGTCGCAAATGGACTCACGGCTTGCGCTATTACTGTGAGAATGGCCACGTTAACCTACATGAACTTTTTGACAAACCAGAGTTTATCGAGAATCATGCTAAAGACATGCGACGACTTGGGAAGTGCTTACTGATGAGTACGCCAAACGTCCGGCACTTGGCACGGCGTGGCTGTAGAGCGCCACAAATGGCAAGAGGCACGTCAGATTTACTGATGAATAGCCCTAGCTAGCGACACTTAAGGACAAACATTACGTTTTATTAGTATTCCATTATCTTTAGATATAACACCTTTTATGCGTACAAAGTCGCAATAGCTTACTGCTGACTCGCAAAGTAGTTGAGTGCAACACTATTTCATTGTAGAATATAGCGATGCAAAACAGCTCTCATATTGTACATGGGTAAATCCACGATCGACAAACCCTATTTTTGCTTATTCTTACCTAGTGTACAATACAACAAATAGTCGCGCTGACATGTAGAGGGAGAAAGAATAAAATATTAGGTGCATAGAAAATTAAAGTGATTGAAGAGCAGGAGAGAAGAGAACGATGGCTGGGTGTTGCTCTGCCTTCTCCCTTTATAGCGGCTCTTTCACAAGCGCATGCAATGTCGAGCTTGTTTGCATTGCTGAGCCTTTTCACTGGTGTGCCTCACACTACCAAGCTATCCTGTCACTCGGCCTGATTAAAACAAGAACAGCCGCCCTTGGAGCCTATGTGCCTAGCGTTGGTTATTACTGTGCTCGAGATAGTCTGTCGGTATCGTCAGTCCAAGTCTACTGTGGGGAATAAGGGTATACCCTTTGTTTTCCGGTCCTTAGGGCATACGATCATGTACCCTCTGTTGACAACAGTTTTGCTTGCGATCAACAGCATCTGTACTTGCAGCCCACCTGTGCTCCTAGCCTAACTGGGTGTTATCGGTGCTGTTGAGAAGCTTAAAATCAGCGGAGCACAACGACTTTGATATCGATACCGTTGCCTATACGCATTTAGCATATAGACACATACTCTCTCGCTCCTCCAAACAACCAAAAATATACGCCAGACATTCGGCTTGAATTTTTTTATTAATATGGCTGGAATCTAAGGTCCAATCCAATTAGACGAGAGGTTGGTGGCGTACGTAAAGCCGTGGGTCGCTTATGCAACACAGTCCTAGCCTTTCACCTGGTGACTCGCCAAGCCGTAGCCTGGACTTGTTGTCTATAGATAAAACCATGGACACTCGCTCCTCTACATTCTGTTCTTTTCTTGTCAAACCTTTTTTATATATTCCTTTTCACCTATTTTTGTTAAAGGTATTGTTTACTTGGTTTCACCATGCTTACTCGTATTCGCAACACTCTTTCCTCGGCGCGACCGAAGACTCGCTCTGTCTGTACCCGCCTTGCACACAAGAGCTCTGTTTTGTCCCTTTCCCCTCTAGCACTCCTTCCTCTTCTGACACGCTTGTGGCCACGCATATCGATACACTCGACTTTCTTTGACCCTCGCTCACACCAATGTGTACTCGTTTGGGAATCTGATCGAGGATATGTTTGAGGACATGTTCCCTGTTGTTTCTGGCAACAACGAAATCTACACCATTGATGACACGGCAGAATACTTTGGCACCAAGCTCGCTGACGACTATCATGATGCGATTAGCTCAGAACATGGCGAGTCTGCGGAGGTCTATGCCGACGCCATGGTCATTGCTTCCGCTAAACGATACTCGATACTCAGCGTAATTTTCAGCGATGTTGACTGCTTTTCAATGGTTAGTCTCGAGTTTAGTACCGACGGCGACAGCAGCCACGCTCTTGAATCGAACGTTTATTTGGAAGGCCAGGACTCTGATATTGTCACCAAAAACGTTACCAACAACCACAGCGTCACTAAGAGTATTGCCGATGGTTGCAGTGTTGCCAGCATCGATTCAAAGCGGTCTGAAGCCATGGCCATAGCAGATGAAGCCAAGGCTTTCTTCAGCGGACTAAGCGAAAGAGATCGCTCTACACTTAGTATTTCCCTTTGCATGGTAATTGAAGAGAGTGTGGGCAAGGCGGTGCCTCGTGTAGAGTACGTTAAAGTAAACTGCGTGGTCAGGATGGCACTCAGATTTAGAGCCCGCGGTGAGATGAACGTTACACCCGAGGTGCTTCTCATGGCCGCTGGCATTAATATGCTGGGCGTTGATAATGCGCTAGGCTGGCTATATCCAATTATTGAGGAGTTTTGCCGTACGCACTTGTACGACAAGTAACTAGGCTGTGGTTTTGCCTAAATTTCTTCTCTTTCCAGTTTCTCTTTTCCCACTCAAATGCATCTCTTTTAATTAGCTTTAAATATGTGCGATGATGCCCAACTCTACCAACTGTTAGATACATGGATGTTCGTCGCACTTGCGTGTAGTAAATAATTACACAGTGGTATAATGAAAGACGTCGATGCCTTTTTTTTACCCGGCTGGTACCTTGATGCTCGTATATTCACACATTTTAAGCGTATACACACGAGGCTAATGGTAGTAGAAACATACCAGCTCCACTGAATATTTAGCGCGTGTGTGTGGGGGGGTGTAGTTGCTTAGTGTATGTTATTGACCAAAGAGTGCAATAACCATGCACTCGTGCACGACTACTGGGTATGCTTTCCTTTGCATATTTTATATTAATATATCCATCACCTCATTTATATATTGGTTCTAGTTAATATAAAAATCATAAAGATAAGTAAATACTGGACACATTGCTCAAATATCGAGATATTATCCAACATGGACACAACTAAAATGCTTGTCGCAATAAGTGGCTTACCTCTTGCTCCATTCCTTTTTTGCACAAGACAGTTGAAAACCCTATTAGAATCAAACACATTCTTACCACCTATCCTAACCTTACTTTTTTGATAATGCCATCCACTTCAAGAGGCAAGAGACTAAACAGATTCGCCGCAGTTATCACGCGCACGCAAAAACACAGAAGAAACAGTCCACTAACATTTTATTACTATGATCTAGTGTGTAGTCTTCGAGATCCAACGCCGTGCTTTCCGCGTCGACGTAAACAGGACCACAATCTCAGTGCCCAAGCGACAGGAATCCCCAGTCATTATTGACTGGGAGCTGAGGCGGTGTTTGCAGCGCAATGACACTTACCTACAAGCAAAGGTAGCTGCCGCCACTGAAAAGGGCTTCAAAGCCATCGAGTCGGTCATGCATGAGCGGCAGGATTGGGTGGCGGCCATGATAAAAGCCCAGTTGAGTTGTCCGGGCTCATACTGGAACACTTTCCACGAAGACATTTTAGTGCCTCTGCCGAGCGACGCCAAGCTGGCGTTTCTAGCAAACGACTGGGACGAGTATATTGCTCCCGCCGTCGCATACTCGGGGTTGCTCAAGGCATGCTCTGCTTTGAGTCTCCAGCGTCGGCCATTCATCTTTTTCCCTGTGGTCGAGCACGACCGTATGAACTTTTCACTCGGGGAAGGCAGCAGCACGGTGCTTTTTGCACTCGATGAAGGTAAAAACAAAGTGTTGGGGATGGCATAGCACCAATTGACAGATACTAACCCTGTAGTGTAAATAAAAAAAGGCAACTTATACAAAACTCTAGAAGAAATATTTGCAGATACTCTCTCTTGAGGCAGGGTGTACAGGGATTTAAATACCAAAAAAGCATAGGTGCTGATAGAACAGCGTGACGTCAGATACAGATGACCGTTGCTCTGATATCCACATGTGACAGATGATATGATATGACCACTGTTACCCGTGTCACACTTCAATTTACTAAAGTTGATTTAATTAACGCTAGCACTTGACAGCGGTAATGCTCTTGAAAATACTTTATTGGCGCACATGTTTGCTATGCTATTTTACGGCATTTTTGCTGCGCACCTGTTCTGCCAAGTGTCGGACACGGCTCTTGCATTCCTTTCTAGTGCGCCCAACCACAGCCTCGGCAATTTTGTCCCACCGATCAGCACCCTTGTAAGATGGCGGATATGCCTGTAAGGCCCGCTCGAGTTGTCCTTGCTCGTTCGTTGACCAGGGTCGCTCTAAAGCGGCGTCCTTAGGCGTCTCTTGATGTGTTTGCTGCGGAGGAATAAGTGTTGGGCCATCGTAGCGAACGGATGCTTGGTTTAGCGCGGCGTTGTCGGGAGTGCTAGCCGCTCTATTTTGGAGCTCTTTGACCAACGACCCACTCCCCGAGTTGGCACCCTTGCGCAATTCACTAGTCTTGGCCAAAAGTTCATCGCCTGAACGCAATTTAAAGCCGCCATGTTGTGCGAGCCACTTGCCGATGGTCTCCCAACGATTGACTGTGCCACCAGGAAACTTGTTTGCCGCCTTGGTCAGCATTTCGAGCTCTTTGGCAGACCACTCGCGCTGTGCCTTGGCGTGCTGCCTGACGGAGCTGTCTTTCTGTGCCTGCTTGACACCTTGGACTACTTCGGCGCCTCGAACAAAAGATGCAAAGCCCATTGCTACCGCTGGTGTTCTGTCAATGGCACTGCGTATCTCGCCAGTAACTAGTTCGAGCATTTGTGCTCGATCGGGGCTCTTGGCTAGCAAAGCTTGGCGGAACTCTGATATGGCGGCCGCAGTCATGTTCTCCAGCAGTATGTCGACCTCGGCTGCTCTGGACGTTGACATGGCGGAAGTCAAAGCGTCCGGGTCGGCCATAAATTCGTGCTCGGCAATCAATGCGCGCACAGCTCGCTTTGCCGCACGTTCCTCCTGCTTCTTTTGCTCGCGCTGGCGCTTTTCTTCCGCCGCTAGCCTAGACTTTTCCTCCGCCTCTTGCTTCTGCTGCCGTGCTCGCAAGTCCTCGGCCGCTGCACGCTCTGATTCGGCCTGTCTAGCCAGGGACTCCCTCTCAAGTCTCTTGCGCTCCTTGTCCTGTCGCTCTTGCTCTCTGTACATCTCGACACGTGGATCCAGAGCCATCGCCTGTTGTACCAGATCCGATATCCGTTTGTTGTCCTCCTTTTTCAGTCGTGCGCGCTCGGCTTTGTTCTTCTTTTCCTGCCATCTCTTCTCCTCGCGGTTTTCAGTCTGCTCCTTGACTTTGTCCAGGTAATCAAACAGACGCCACGAGTCAAACGACGCCCAGAACCGGTAAAATGCTTCCATATCGTCGCGCGGCGTATCCAGATCGCCCAACAAGGGCACAGGCTGACGCTTAGAGAATCTGCTCTCTCGTTCAAACACGGGTCCGTAGACGACAAAAAAGTCCTGGTCAGGGCTCAGACGCGCCTTGGGAATGTCGTCAGAGATGGCTCGATCCACCGAGTCATATTGCCGACGTTTAGCTAGGTCGCGTAGCACGTCATGAGCCCTCTGAATGCACTTGAAAAAGCCGTCGCTGCGTGTGCCGTCGCTGGCCATTGCAAGTTTGTCTGGATGAAACTGTAGAGCTCTCATTTGGTGGGCCCTCTTGATCTGTGCTGGCGTAGCTCTGAACCGTAGCTCCGATAGACCGAGTACTCGGTAGTGGTCCTGGTTTTTCCACTCGGCAGGGTTCAGTTGCAAGAGGTCCTCGGTCACTTCGTCCAGTGTAAGCGTCTCGGCCGTAGTGTTTTTGTCGTCAAGCTTTGTCCGTGCCAGAGCGCGCGGCAAACCGTGCTTCTCATAGTCCTCAGACTCGGTACTATTGTCTTGCCTGCGACGCAGGTAAGATGTAAAGTGCTCGCCGACAGCCTGAACATGCGCTGTAGCAGTATTGCATATCGGGGCATGAACAACTGTCATGCTACCGCCAGTGAGCGATGCTGGCACTTGAGGCAACGTAAAGGTGGGCATTTTGCAAAGTAAAATAGAAAATGACTTGATAGATGGAATACAATTTCAGCTAGGGAACGAAAAAGAGAAGCTCCAGCTAGTGACGACATACACACAGTATAAATATTGATCAACGCCCAATCGATCAGATCAACGATTATTTTCAAAGCGTTTTCCTGTGTTTGACCTTTGTCAATTGAGACGAATTGCATTTTTATCTTTTTGCAGCCTTTTCGTCACTCGTATTTATTGCCGCGAATTGCCAAAAGAGATTGTGAATAAAAATGCCGAGCAAGGCGGACACAGCGTTAAAGTTCTCCCGAGAACTAATTTCAATGTCTTGGGATCCGCGTAATCT
>JANBQS010000031.1:0-51981 GCA_027577415.1 Coemansia sp. RSA 922 | reverse complement strand
TACGCGCAAAATTCCAACCTGTTTATATGTAAACATAATCTTCTTTTTGTTTGTAGGCTGGACCTGGGAGTGACTCATGGGGCACTCACTAAATTCGTTTTCCAAGTCGCGCTTGTATGTCTACCATTGGGGGTTTAGCTGTGGATACGGTTATTTTGGTATGACAGTGGGAGCGTGTCAGTTTCGGGTAGGTGGGTCTCCTTTTCGGCAGATGGACAAAAATGTCCTGAGCTGGAGGGATCTTGACCCCTTTGTGCATGTAAGTCTCCGGCAGGCGTGTCTCTTCTGGCAAAACGGGCTTCTGCTCTGAGCTGGGGAATGATCCTTGCTATTCTGCAGACCAAATGACTACTATCCACAACAAGCCCAATGGTAGACTTCACGTGGCAAGAATGGTGGAGAAGAGAGTGTCCCGGGGGTTGCAACTGGTGTCCGGCCTTGTAAATATAATATTTTTACTGGCATTCTTTGGCTTTTACTATAACGTACTTGACTGCCCTTGCCATTTCTAGCCTTGTGCATAATGAATTGGCAGCGGTGATAAATAGTTCTTGTTGTTCTTGCCCAACAGCAAGCGCCAATGCTGTGGGACATATTTCCTGAACCTGTTTGATTTTATGGGTTGCTTAGCGAGCGCGTAAACTCGGCATAGCCATGTAAAGTAATAACTTTTGTCATTTAGCCATGTCCAAGCGACAAACTGTTCTGACTGCTTAAAGGGGGTGGCGGAGATGCCAACTACTCCGCTAGCCATTAGGCTCACCAAAGTACATGATAGCAAATATATTATAATAAATAAGCGGGTGTGAATAATAGCAAATTATAAAGAGCCCCTTTCCCTATCATACGGAGTAGCGGGCCATATATACTGGCCCACTCAGCGATTACCTTTATCCACTTGGGCAGCAGTTCAACGTGTCAACGCATTCTATAAAATACCCAAAATATAACTTTGCACCTAGTGAATAGCAAGTGTGGGTAGTTCAGGTAATGGTCCGCTCAAAGTACGCATCCAATAACAGCACCATTTTGCAAGTCTGGCCCGACATAAAAGGCCCAGTCTATACCACCATTTTGGTGTGTGCGCAACCCAGGAGCCTGCAATCCCCACGAACAACCAAGAAAGTTAGTTACAAGTCGCAGAATTAAAATGGTATATTTCAATACTTCAATTTCTCAATATACATCTTTAAAGTACCTATTGAAAGGAAAAATAACAAGATTCTACAACAGTTAGTCTTGCTTGACCTTTCGATACATGATCCACTGTACAAACAAAATAACGTAGCATAGGTAGACTGGGAGGCTGTACACAGATATCTCCCCAAACATGGAATAGCCCGACAGCCGGTGGAAAATAGCCGAGGCTACAGAGTACATCAGTGTGGGTATAACGAATGCCACTGGCACAAATGACCCGTATTTGGCCTTGTAGTTCACAATGATCTGGGGCAGCCATGCGACCGACTTGATAATACGGATACAACCAATTGGAATATTATTAACAATGTCTAGCAACGACACGTTGTACTCTTGGCAATATACTACCACCGTAGCAACTACCTGGATGGTCAACAAGTGGATCCAGTACATGCTTGATTCATCGATACTCTGGCGAATGGCTACAATAGGATCACGACAATTGAAGTGGGAATAGGGCGCCACTTCGGATGCGACTGGATCAGGTCCGCCCTTGTCCGTATCTACTAGAGTCCGCTCGTGCACCGACGACTGGTTGGTTGTGCTTGACAACGATTTACGCCAGAAAAGAGTGCGAAGCAGCCATGATAGCGCCGCCAATGGAGCAAATGTCATGTCGTCCATGCTTATCACTATGTAGGTGACAACGAGTAGGCTAGGCCGCATCCAAAGAATATGAAAGCCGAATTTACCCACCAGTCGTATATCATTTCCTACAGTTCCAATGAACAGAGTGGCAATTGCAGCCCGCGACACACCTGTCCACTTGGAGGCAGACATCGAATCCGGGTGGATGAGCATCTGGACTGCCAGAGGAAATGAGATCTCTAAGAGCGTCCGGCTCAGTACAAAGACAAGCGCTAGTGGGACGCTAAGGCGTCTAATGGCGTCAAGTGGGATAAGGCCGTCGCTGGATACAGATTCGGTGCCTCTGAGTGTCACACGCTTCGTAGGATCCCAAGGCGCGGGGACGACCCGCTCAACGAGCACGGCTTTTGTGGTTGGGCGGATATGCCCATGCAAGTGAGCCCGCGCTAAAATCCAGCCTTGCTTAATTCCCGCAAGCTCGAACTCCACATCGATGGTTGTCGGATATACGTCTGTCGCGAGCCCCTTATCCTTTAGCGTGGCTAGCGACTTGATTTCGGGCCTGCTCTTGGTTAAATCGTTACGTAACAGCGGTGGATTATAGAATATTCCGAGTAACAATGTGGTTATACGTGGCATGTGAGCTGGCGTGTTGTCCCAATTATACGCGTGGTTCTCAAGAACGATAGCCCAAGAGGCGCCAGGCACATATTGTAGTTCAGGAGTACGTTCCTTTCTGCATATACTCGAAGTTACTATATCTGGCGAGTTAGATGTACGTGCGCCTTTCCACCGTGCTATCGTTATTCTCGAGAATACTAGGCGTGGGCCAGACATATCGGGTGTGGTCCAAACTGTCCTGCCTCTTATATAAACATGTACGCGTAGAGACGCTGATCCAAATCAGAGCCGGACCGGAGACGACTGGGGACGTTGACGACCGCCTTGTGACGAAGGAGCGGGTATCTGTTCTCAACGCTTTGTGGCAGGATATGCCAAAGTAGCTGCGCAGTCTCGAAAAATGAAGACGACTCGTTTACAGAAAAACTAGGGCTTAGCGCAGCATACACCTTGGCCTCGTAGCTAAAGGGCACCTACCAAGAAAGCTGACAAGTGTCTTCGTAGTGGCTCCGAAGCGCTGACTGTGACCAGAAGCTGTACAAGGTAGACACTAGCAGCAGTGCGGTCAATCCAAAGGTGTAGAATAAAGCCAGCGCATCAGCTTACCGATGCTAAAGCTAGGCATGGTTGTACAAAGTGAACAGTAGTTAAAAGTGTTGAAAATAAAACGTCACTAATAGATGCAGAAAAAAAATGAAAAGAGAAAGAGGAGGGGAACTGCGGTGGCAGCATATTCTCGGCTCCCCCCATCAACCTTCCGTAGTCACTCCACCCACCCCCTTTGTCGCTAGAGCTAGAGTTATTGCCAGCGCTCTTAGCAGATGTCGTGCGTAAAGGACACCCGCCAGAGCACTTTTCTCAAAGCTGAGACGGCCCAAAGGCGCGCCTTTTGAAATTGAGTGCTTTTTTGCTCTAGCACCCGTGCTTGTGCGTATACTCGTTTTATGCTTGGCTGGAATCGATATCAGGTTTGCCTAGAGTCCAAAAAGCACAACTCAGGCGCAAAAGCACATGTGCAAGCTTGCATAGCTAGTGTCTTGGGGGTATCTAACAGAGCCACACGACGAACGAGCGGAGGACGAGTCTTCCAAAAAAAGAGTGTTCCGTTGGCCATGCTGCGGGCTCTAACAGCTCCAAACACTTTTCAGTGCCTCCAAGCTTCTTTGCCGCTCTTTTCTGAAATAAAGTCACTGTCCTAGGAAGAGGAAATGCTCTAAAATCGAGGCCCATGATTTGGCTTGACTGCAACGCTCCCTATCACACGGTGCTTTTTGTCCTGCATTTTCTTACTTAAAAGATAAATAAAAGGTGCGCCCAACACTTTTTTCCATCTCTAAGCTCCTTCAAATCACTTTTTTACTTACTTGCCTTTTTCCACACTTTTCAGTACGCTAGAACTACAATAGATATTGCAGCTATGAACACTGCCATACCTAAAGGCAAGATCAACT
Source organism: Coemansia sp. RSA 922 (assembly GCA_027577415.1). Taxonomy (NCBI): domain Eukaryota; kingdom Fungi; phylum Kickxellomycota; class Kickxellomycetes; order Kickxellales; family Kickxellaceae; genus Coemansia; species Coemansia sp. RSA 922. The sequence goes on along the minus strand of JANBQS010000031.1, from coordinate 48,121 downwards.
ACATTTTTGCAAACAATGTAAACGACGTTGTTGCTTTTCAAATAGACCGTCAAGTATGCCCTTCGCTCTGCGACCTAACGGTTATTGAACTAAGCGCCCACACAAACGGGACTATAAATATACAGTCCGAGTTTACCCATGTGCAATTGAGCGCTAAAGGCAAACCAATTGGTGCGCTGGAATGCATAATCCTTGCGTAAGTGAATCTTACGTATTCATTATTGCAGGACGAAAGGACGTAGTTGACGTCGTGGTCGCCGACATGGAGAACAAAAACAAAGCGAACATAGAAAGTGAAATACAAAGCGAAGGATTAAGCGACGACGATGAAGTGGATATATCGGAGTGGCTGAATATCTAAAATTTAATAGAGCTGGCGGAGAACTCAAACAAATTATAGGCTACAATTATCGAGCGTTGTTTGACTTGAATAGGCGACTACTCGTTCAGGTTATGTGACAAATGTAAAGTTATTGACAATGTTTTCCAAAAATAATAAATGAATATATTTTTGCCGTGAGTAGTACTGAAGAGAGTTTAGTTTTTGCGAAGAGAAGCGGTGCGAATAATGTCCTTGAGAAGCTCAGGTTTGTCGCGTATAAACTTGTCGTGCTGCAGTATAGTCCACACAACGCCGTTCTCGTCAGGAATGCGGTGCCTGCCATCGGACTTCAGCTTAAAACCATGCGAGTAGAAATTTCTCATTGCCGACGTCCGCCCTGACATGCTGAATCCCATGTCGACAAGTGTGTCAACAAAAAATTCCCAATCGCCTATAAGCAATTGGTCTCCGTTGTCGCTCCACTTGACCCAAGAGCTATAGTCATTATTGTTAACAATTCTAGAGCAAAACAAATACGAATACATAAGTCAAATTTTCCAGTTAGAAATTAGTAGACAAGTCACTGGCATTACTTACAAGAATTCAAGCATAAGCAATGCAAATATACTTACCTATAGACGGCGTATTTAAAAGCCATATTGGGCTTTTTTGGCCTGTTGCAAGCCGTAGCCGTGTAGGAGAAAAGGGATGGTAACGACAACGGGCGACCCTGTGTAGGTGCGGGTGTGATAGGGTCCACAGCCAATAAAGGCGACAGTATGGGCAAGTATTCTGGTACAAAAGACCGAGCCACAGCTCTAGGCATGTTCACAACAATGTTGTTAAGTGTAGGTCGAATAACCACGTCGCTAATGGTTTCGTCGGCACTATAAAGGCTTGCGTAAGATTCCGTAGCACTGGGGGAAGCCGGATGACTGCTGTTGGATGCTGGGTCGAGACTAGTCTCAGCCGCGGGTAGGAGTAGGGCAAGAGGTTGTTCCAAACAGTTGCGGGTATGTTGGCTGGCGTTTTGAATGATTGGCCTGCTTCGTGACTGGGTGCGGCTGCTGACACTCTCAGCGTTGCTGTCGGTGGCAAGAGAATCGTCGACTGTATTTTGGTGCCTCTTTTTGGCGCTTGGTTCAGCAGCAGTAAGTGTGTTCTGCTTGCGACTCATATTTTTTCTTGTAGGTGCGGCGTGCAGAGAATAAAACATGCTCGTTTTGCGGAGAAATAAGATGGAGCTGAGAAAAGGACCTAAAAGTAAGATATTTAGTAATATTGAAGTATTAGCTAAAACAAGAGTGTGAGAAGACATATTTTTTTCGATTTTTATAGTAAAAAAAAAGTAGTCTTTTTTGTTACTCTTGATGTGCATGCATGAGGGGTTGCGGCTATCATGTCATTTGCCCAGGCAACAAATAAACCTCTTGGCAACTCGGCTTGGAGAAAAATGCACAAGCATTTTTTTTTTTGACTTGTCATTTTTGCCAGCTCTTAATTTGCTCCCGCCAAAACATGGGTTGGTTTTGGCCTATCAATTACCAAGGTCTGACTACACATTAAAGCCAGCACTTGGCTGTCAGGTGACAAGTAGGTACCTGTATTCTATTGCCACACATTGCCACTTTGCTCTAAAACATGAGAAAGTAGTGTGCACCCCCTACGAATTCTCTACTAACATTAAAGGCATCCGATGTTTTATTGCCTCTCATCTCCCCTCAGGATTCTTACCACCCAATAGATGTCTGCATTTCCTTAAGACCACAACTGTTTGCATCATTCACAGTGGTGTCACATACCAAGAGGAGTGTTTTCAGCAATGGCAGGTTCTCGGCTCTAGTAGCCATTATATCCAATAGGGACAGTGGTACATGGTGGGCTGGTCACGGCTTTTCCTGATTTAGACATCCAAAGATGTGCCGCATGAATGGCAAACATGGCAGAAACAATGACCCAGCCCTTTCCACCGTGTTAAATTGCCAAATCGGGCAGGTGGCTCAGGGAATCAAATAATGCCTTTTTCTCTTTTGGCACTGTGGATTTATTTTGCCAATAAGAAAAATAAAAATGGTTTGTGGCTCAATTATAAGCTGGGGTTTCAAATGAATGTGTTTTCCAAACACACCATGTGGGCAGTACCTATCAACTTCCGAACAATGTGCATTAAAAAGAGTAGATCATGATGACAGACAACACAAACGTAGTTTTTGTCAGCAGACAATAATGTGTGCCATTGTCATGGAAGAGGGGCTCATCATTATGAACATGTGCTCATATGCACAACTAAGCAATATGTGAGCAGTTGTCTAAATTTAGGTCAAAAAATAGGGGGAAAGGAAGGGGCACTGGCAGAGCTTTTACTAACCCTTCCCTGTGCTGTTTCCAGACACCTGCACAACCACGGGCATTTGTGTTGCATGTCAATTTAAGCATGCATGTCGGATACTCTGAGGCAAAGTCAGACAATGTGTAGATTGACCTGGGAGGCAACCATTACCATGCGTGTAGACCAAGCAAGTTGCAACAGAACAGTGCCAGAAGTGTGGTCAGTGATGCATAAGCAGCCTGTATTATTAGGTTTGAGGCAAGTACCTGTAGCCCTACTAAACCTTGGCTACTCCATAATGGATGTAGCCCCTTTTTGGCACTTGAAGCTATTTGTAATATTGGAGTTCTAATAACAATCGAGGCTTTGTCTATCCCCTTGTCACTCAGCAAAACAAGCTGGGAATCAGCTCTGGCTGTTTGTAGGAAAGGCAAGTGCGTGCTGTCTGAACCTGTCCTAGACAATTGTCTCTTTCATGCATACAATGAAAATAAGTGAACTGCAAGAGCTAGCAACATAAGAGCTGGCAGAATTATGCCACTGGCATAGGTAGTCGACAAGGGGTGAGCAGGCCTCTTTTCAGTAAGCCGACCTTTTCATTGCTTGGTCACATTGCATAATGACAGGGCACAGTGAAAACACATGCATACAATTATTTGCCTTGTCACCACCCTTTTTGAAAAGTGCACATCTTGGAGCTTGCATGAAATTTGCGTCAGGAATTCAGACCACGCACAATTTGCTGCAAAGGAAGCATACTCATTGTCATTATTTTGACGGCAGCTGACAGCTTGCATTTTTTTGGGGGAGGGTATGGCAATTGAGCTGGTCTGCGCCTGGTGCCCGATTCATTGTTCTTTTTACCCTGTCACACCAGGCAGAAGCTTGCCCCCCCCCATCGATAAGACAGTTCAAATACATTGCACCTCTCTGCTTTGTGTAGCCATGTGGTGTTTTTTTTGAAGAGAGCATCATGTTTCCTGTCTCCACCTACGTTGTCACATGCACAGATCTTAATGAGGAAATCTGCGCCACCTTTCTCTCCAGAGCACACCATTGTTTGCAAACAAATGTACAGCTACTCTTTAATAATGCAATCCAAAAGCAAAGCAAGCACCGTGTCTATCTTTTTTCTGTTTCTCTCAGCAGTGCTGAGTTGGGCGCAGCAACAATAAAGCCTAGTTTGAAAACTTGCCAATTAATGTATCAAATAGTTACCATGTGCAATAATCTTGGCAGTAGATCTTCTTGCGCGAATTACACACCAGAGAGTTAAAAAATAGAGCAGATGAGCTCTTCTTGTTTTGATAGCAGTTCCTTGCCCGAGTCTAAATTTAGACCATGGACAACAAAAGCTTAAACGGAGTTTGCTTGTGTCTGTGCAGTTTGCCAAGGTACATAAAAGCACACTGCAGCTAGAGGTGCTTGGGATGTGTATTGATAGGCTAGCTAGATGCTAACGAGCAGTGGATTTAGTCCTTTCGGGGGGACTGAGACTATTTATCTTTAAAATGGTTTTCAAAAAAATTGATTCTCCACCGCTCTCCTCAATCTTGGCCAAACACTGGCTGATTACAAGGAAGGTGGGTAGACGCCCACTGCTTGTTAGCGCCTAGCTAACAAATTAAATATAATATATCCACAATATTTTGGTATCCCTTATGTTTGATTGGCCTCTTTCTTTGACCACCACTTATTTGTCATCCAAGCCGTCACTTTCCATGTTGCGCAACACGCGCGGCGAGAGCAGGTGATAGGTACTATTAGACCAACCTTCATTGTGGCGAAGTGCCAGAGATAGAGGTTTGTAGGCCACCCCCGCGTTCTACAGGCATGAATTCTGAGCCATCTGACCGACCATGTAATATAATAGCACAACGTACCCGTTTTAGACAAGTTCGATTGCGAGATAAACCTGCATTCATACTCTGCTTATTTCTTGTAAGGAGATTCGACATGCAAGCCACACACGGGTCATATATGCCTAAACATGTGAAGGGTTTAGGTCTTATCTACCTTGGAATCTTGTGGAGGACATGGCGGGTGAGCCAAACCGCTCATTAAAGCTCTGTATGCAATTGTGAAAGCGTGTCTCCTTATCATCTTCAGTCTCCTTTTTCTAACATTTTTACTTCTTAAATCTCGTATTCTTGCCTTTTCGCTATATCACACAGTCTGTACGTTTATAAAATGTGTAAGTACATATTTGATTATTTCTTTAAGCTACTCTTAAAGAGTTGCTCTAATTATTTCTTTTGCCACCATTTTTTTTCTCACTTTTTGAATTCTAAATCTCATTGAATATCGTGTTTGCCTATTTCCGCAATTTAGCTCATCCCCATTCCATTTTAACGGCGCCTTTGTTTAAGTTCCAAACTCTGCCGATGCTACTTGTGTACAAGATCGTAGAGTACCTGGATTGTCGTTCCAAATATTCATTTAATTTTATTAATTACATGCATATCGACACCAAACACTTTCATTTTTATTTGCTCTCTGTAAGCAAGAGCTGGCGCAAAGCGGCACTAAGGTCTATTTGTGGTACATGTCACCTCCATTTCAACCAGTCTCGGAAGGCCTTTGACATATTATCATTAGTGCTGCCCGACGACAATTTTCCATTTTCATGGTTAAGCAACGCGCATCTGGTAAAGCGCGTTTACGTGGCATCTACGCTGGAGCATACCTTGTCTGAGGGGTTCTTCTGCGCAGCACTTACAAGGCTATGGAGCGAGCGTGCAGTTTTTTCGGCGGCAACAACGCTGGTACTTAATTTTGAGAGAGCTGCCAGGCTGGCTCCAAGACCTGATGGCAGTCCACGCTTTAGTATTGCGGGAGTGCTGGGACTCAATCAAATGTTGGCTGTCAATTTTGCCCACAGTCTAAGGTGGCTGGTTCCTGCTATAACCGATATACACGTATTTGCTCCTCCCACCGACGTAGCCGAGACAAGCTACACACCGCTGCGTAGCTTGCTATTAGTGACACAGTGGCATGGTAGGAGACATGAACACGATCGCCGGCGTAAACCCAGCATACTTGAACATACGGTATTTGCACTCGACTCTCCATCCACTGAGTACAAGCTTTCGGATGCTGCGGGTGCCGCATTCAGTCGAAAACTCGATAGAGGGAGTAGCGAGCGTTGCGGCACATATTGCCGTACTGTGTCCAAGGTTCGCCTTTGTGGATATTCCACTTGAGTACCGCAAGCCATTTGGTCGGGATATTGCATGGGCTATGGTCCACAAGCCATTCGAGCAATTCTCCAGCGCTATCCGCCATCTTATTTTCGAGGATTAAGACTTTTACAAATACATAACGTTTTTAATATCCAAACTAAATAATATCTTGGTACTGACAATAATAGTATGCCAATAGTTGTGATAAACAGTGTAGGTTATTGATGCTGACTGTTTACCCTCTTAGTCGACATTGTAAAACCAGTCACTTCCAAAGTGACCATAGCCCACACATTTAGAAAATTGTTGTCGGGTACTTATCTACAAGGAGAGCTGGTATAGGTAAAGTAATAAAAACAGTTGTTATGTCTTTTGCGCTTGGTTTCCCTCAACAGGTGTGTATCTAGTTCCACAGAAATCGTGCTAGCAAGTTCACGGGCCATCATGCTTAGGGTTGGTGTACCAGGGTAATTAGCTGGCGTACAGTATCGCAGTTGCAGCACAAGTCATCACATAGAAGCGCTCAGACGTCGTTATAGTGACTATCTAGGGTGGTGCTGAAGCTAGAGTTTATACCGGCCACTATATTATAGTCTACCTATTTACCAATAGCACCACTCAGGCTACGTAGGCAGAGTGGCGCCTTCACTCATACCAGGCATTGTTTGACTGAGCGGCGAGTCTAATTTTCTGTTCGCCAATTGCTTAGTCATATATAGAGAAGGGTTGTCTTCGTCGACGCTGTTAGAGGTAAAAATAAAGTCAGAAAATATTAAAGAGTCAGAAATGCAAGGGCGAGGATAAAAGTTGTGAAATAGAAGCGATAACAAAAGCAATGTCACGAGTTGCTGCGGATTAGCAGAAAAGCAATCTGTTAATCCTGATCGAATTATCACATAACCAACTTCACGTGGACAAGAGTGAGAAAAAAACTGCAACCTTGGTTGTCTTTTTGACGATGTTGCCACCTTTTCTTTTCACTTTTTTTATTTTTCACAACTGATTATAAGGCCTCCATGTATTGTGACACACGATTGGGTTTTCTCTAGCATTAGTTTCCGACATAGCTGTTCGAGCTAGTCGGAACGGCTGCGATTTCTAGTAGAAATGGGCTTTGGGTCGATAGTCCTGGTCTGGCGCCCATCGGTAACCCCGTGCACATCAAATTCTCTGTTGGTGACGATACTATGGCAATTATGCCACTGATATGCCGTATCACATTGACACTACAGTGTATTGACATCTCATTTAGCGAGTCTTTAGATATCACTAGCCTTATTTGGGATCATGCTGGTCAATGTATGGAGTAGCCTTGTATGCACAGGCTGAAAATGTATCGAAGCAAAGCGTTCGCCGTTTCACAAAGACCCGCCATTAAGATGGCAGTGTCATTTCTGCATCTTTGGCGCCTGACATTGGACAGCATTTGTCCTTTCAGCGATAACGTACTTTTCAGAGGCAACGCTACCACAGTAAAATATACTTCTGGTCAATTACACAATTTTGAAATCGGTTCTAAAAGAGTGGCGGTTGAAACATCTTTTTTTTTATTCAGGCAACATATATTAATAGTCTTAAAAGTGGTATATAGAAATCAAAAATATTGTGTATTTTCTATGTCGCAAGTTCTAAAAAGAGTACAATTAGTGGCAGCATGGTAGAGGCAGCAGCGCGTTTAACATATGTCCAGGGGCTTTGGTTATCTGCACAACAATCTATGGCGTTAAAGGGTAGATCGGTCATTGCTATTATTGCCTGGGGTGCGACAATAGTAAGGGCCGATCTACCCTTCAACGCAATCAACGGTCATGTGGATAGCCTTTTGAGTTCCAGAACGAACTCACTTGAGTAAGAGGTTAACAGCCACCAACGCTCATATTTCTACATGAAAGTACAAGTCAGTTAGATAATCAATCGCTTGTAGAAAAATACTTGAAAGCCATCTCTTGTTTCTTAGCTATTGGCGAGTAGTTTGAATACGAGGTCAGTATTGTGGCAACTGCAGTGGTAATGGCAGCGGTGCCTGCTGCTCAGCAGGGTTAACTGGCTCAGTTGAGGGGAACGTGCCTACCTTGGAGGAGAACAAGAAAAATGAACATGGAGATATAGACAAAGGAGAAATGTTTCGGGCAGGCCAGGATCTCCTTTATTTATACACAAAAGCGTTCTAGTGTCTTCCCCTTCGATAGGCCCGAGTATACATAAACCACGCGTCCATTTGTGACACACAAAGCGAGAGGACCTTCCCAACCCGGGGATTTTTTTCGCTTGTCCCGATCCGCAACTGCAACCGGGCTCATTTGACACAAGTGGAGTTCAGAGCATAACAAGCAAAGTCGGATGTATTTTTAGAATGTAAAAAGCAAAACTGGTTAGGCCAGTGTAAAATCTATTGTCGTCTGCCGCTTACAATTGTTTTTCACATCTATTTCTGGAGCCGCGTGTGTTCGCTGTGCAGACTAGTCAGTGGCCACTGGGCAGCTGCTTCCACACATGGGTGTACCTGAGTGTCATATGCCGGCTGCTTGGAGATGTTATCCGACACTACCTCGTGTGTGCTGTCAGACCATCCAGGATAAGCACCACGCGGTTCCTAAACTTGAGGAACACGGGCGGCGGCGTTGCATTGTCCCTGACAAATTAGCTCGAATCCAACCAAACTTGTCCGCTCTCTACAGAATGTGATTTGGCGACCAGACGGCGAATGGAAGTAACTTGGGAGTGTATATGGTACTCGCCGTGATGCAAAAAAATTTTGGCTGATCGCCGACAGCCAATCTTTTTTGATTCAATCCAGGAACGCCACGCTCTCCAGGGACTCACTAATCCTAAATAGGCGAGCCAGAATCCCCGAGTCCCAACAACACATCTCGTGTGTTTTTTTTTGGTAAAGCAGACACAGCGTGCGGTTAGTTTGCAGCTGACCAGGCAGTGGCACTAAGTCGGCGATATCAATGACGTGCATTTTGCCACGCGATGCCATGTCGTCGCCCAACACAATGGATGCCGCTGCGCCGCGTCTAGAGCGGCGTCTACACGACGGCTAAGTTCTCAGTGGCATTCAACGCGTGGTAGCTATAAATAGCGGGCGGAACGGACGTCGTAGACAGATTCAACTACTCGCGCTCAGAAACAAGCGGCTGATCGGCGATATCGAGGTGGGGATCATTGACACGGAAGCGCGCCATAGACGAAGCGGTTACGGAATAGCTACTAGAGGCAGCGTGGAAGCATGCTCCGCCCAATGTGGCAATGCCAAGGAGTGGGGTACCCATGGCGAATAAGGCTCCATGCCACCGTGAACAGCAGAGCTGGTCGGAGATGGAACCCCCGGCAATTGCCAAAGCACTGAACTGGTCCAATACCTCAAAGCCATGGGAGCTTCTGGTGCTGTGGAAGCGTACTACGCCAACGCCTGCTTGCCGTGGCATCAAAAGCCTCGCAGGCACAGCATCGAATTCAGTGCTCGTAGTGCCCAAATATGTTTTGTCTCATGCAAAGACGGGTGCGTGCCATGTACAACCACTTATATGAGCGAATATAGCAAATACGTAGCCTGGGAATCAACACAAGACATGATACAAAAAAGATATAGTAGGAATTAGCTGTCATACAGTTTAATATATTCTACAAAAATACCCAGAATTTAACTTTGCACCTAGTGAATAGCAAGTGTGGGTAGTTCAGACAATGATCAGCATAAAGTACGCACCCAATAGCAGCGTCATTTTGCAATGAAGCCTCTGTTCTAAGGGCTAAGCTTATACCGCCACTTTGGTGTGCGCGCAACCCAGGAGCCTGCAATCCTCCACAAACAACCAAGAAAGTTAGTTACAAGTCGCAGGACTAAACTGATAATTTTACTCTTCAATTTCCCAATATACCTTATCAAAGTACCCGTTGAAAAGAAATATGACAAGATTCTACAATCTTTAGTCTTGCTTGGCCTTGCGATACATGATCCACTGTACAATCAAAATAATGTAGCTTAGGTAGACTGGGAGGCTGTACGCAGTTATCTCCCCAAACATGGAATAGCCCGACAGCTGGTGGAAAATAGCTGAGGCTACAGAGTACATCAGCGTGGGTATAACAAATGCCACTGGCACAAGCGACCCAGATTTGGCCTTGTAGTTCACGATAATCTGAGGCAGCCATACGACCGACTGGACAATACGGATACAGCCAATTGAAAGCTCTTTGAAAAAAAGTAGCTGCAACAAGCTGTTCTCTAGGCGGATTAGCGTGAAATAAAACACCGCAACCACAACTACGGGAATACTCAGCAAGTGTACCCAGTACATGGCAGCTTTATCGACGCTCCGACGAATGGCCACAACTGGATCAACGAGGTTGGTGTGAGACAACGGAGCATCTTTGGGCGCGGCTGGATCAGACACACCCTTGTCCGTAGCTACTGTAATTGGCCCTTGCACCGGCGACTTGCGCCAGAAAAGATTGTGAAACAGCCACGATAGCCCCGCCAATGGAACAAACGTCATGTCGTCCATGTTTACTCCTATGTAGGTCACAACGAAATAACCAAGAAGTGCCCAAATATTGGGAGCCCCAAAGCCCTCTGTCACTTGTACAGAGCCAACCACGGTCCCCATGTACATAATGGAAATTGTAGCCCGCGACATGCCCATCCACTTGGAGGCAGACATCGAATCCGGGTGGATGAGAGACTGAACCATCAAAGGCAACGAGGCAACAATAAGAGCACGGCTCAGTACAAAGGCAAGCAATAGAGGGACGCTGAGACGCCTAACTGCGTCAAGTGGGATTAGGCCATCACTGCATACCAACTCGGTCCTTCTGAGTGTCGCGTTTTGTGTAGGATCCCAAGGAGCGGGGACAATCCGCTCAACAAGCACGGCTTTTGTGGTTGGGCGAATATGCCCATGCAAGTGAGCCCGCGCTAAAATCCAGCCTTGCTTAATTCCCGCAAGCTCGAGCTCGACGTCGACGGTCAGCGGATATACGTCTGTCGCGAGCCCCTTATCCTTTAGCGTGGCTAGCGACTTAATTTCGGGCCTGCTCTTGGTAAAATCGTTACGCGACAACGGTGGATTATAGAGTCCCGCAGGTAGAGGTGTGAGTATGCGTGGTATATGATCTGGTAGGTCACCCCAAGGATACGCGTTGTTCTCAAGAACGATAGCCCAAGAGGCGCCAGACACATATTGTAGCTCTGGAGTACGTTCCTCTCTGCACGTAGCAGAGATATCTTCATCGGAAGAGTTGGATGGACAAGTGCTTTTCCACCGGGCAATCGGTATTCTTGAAGAAACTAGGCGTGGGTCAGACATATTGGGGTGTGGTCCAAACTGTCCTGCCTCTTGTATAAACACGTACGCGAAGAGACGCTGATCCAAATCAGAGCCGGAAAGGAGACGACTGGGGACATTGACGATCGCCTTGTGACGAAGGAGCGGGTATCTGTTCTCTACGCTTTGTGGCGGGATATGCCAGAGTAACTGCGCAGTCTCGAAAAATGACGAACCATTTACAGTATTGTCAGGGCTTAGCGCAGCATACACCTTGGCCTCGTAGCTAAAGGGTTCCTGCCAAGAAAGTTGATGAGTGTCTTTGTAATGGCCCTGAGATATCGAGGGTAACCAGAAGCCGTACAAGATAGACCCAAGCAGTAGCATCATCGATCCAAACGAGTAGGATATAACTGATATAGAGACCATGTCTGCCAACCAGTGCATCAGCCTACCGATGCTAAAGCTAGGCATGGTATTAGAAAGCCGATAGTAGTGAAAAAGAGTGTTAAATAAATGTTGCTACTAATAGATACAAAAAAATAAAGAAAAGAGAAAGAGGAAAAGATCCACAGCGGCGGCATTTTCTCAATCCATGCTATCAAATATCTGTAGGGTATCCAGAAATGAAAAACCAAATCCGCATAATGCGCAGCTATTATATGCGCAGACACGTCAATAGATTGGTGTGACGTGGCGATAGGTAGATGGATCATTGGTTTGGCTAAACGCTAGAAGAGTAGAAAGGTAGGTGTGAAAGAAATTTTTGCCTGAGAAATATACATCTCTACTCTTTATTCTTGCTTGGACCTCATAGTCTTGACCGAATCATATTCCGTCTGGCCCTCAACTGCAAGAACCAGTTGCTCATATAGCCGCAAGCATGTGGCACCCGTTGGGCTGGCCTTTGCACGGTTGTGTATGACACTGTACGTATAAGCACCCACAGAGTGCCAGCATGAATTTGCTCTCAGTAGAGAATTCTTGGCAGTACTTATGGTAGGAGAGGGCTGGAAATCTACGTAACTGCCACAGATGTGCAGCCCGCTCTCTGCCGCAACTACCGCTGAGAATTCTCCATCGAAAGCCAGCGTAAGATTGAGCGAGAGATAACGGAGTGGTGAATAGAGCAAACTTTTATTTTAGTTTATGAGAAAGCGAGAACGACTAGAGTTGTGTCCAACTTACGGTGGGGTGCTGTTTATATGCATTTTTGGCAATCTTTTCCAGAGCCACACGTAGGAGGCACCAGCTAGGCGAAACGTTTCTGTGTTGGGGGAGGGGCGCTAGGTTCCCTTGGCGACAATTGGAGATGACAACTGGCATCTCGGATATAGTTGCCGGCTGCTCGGAATTGTCAGTCGGCAGTGCTCCACGTGGTCCGTTCCGGAACACGCCTAACACGTGTACGAAGTATTGACTGAATCCGAAGCTAACCATAAAGCCAGTTATGGAAAAATCAACTACCACGACTTGTCTCATACGCAGAATCAAGTGGTTTACATAGTGGTTTTTATTCCCCACAGCTGGATGATCGCCCAATGTCGATCCAGACAAAAGTGCTGGAAATCCGCAGCAATCGCAAGTGGCAAGCAACTACTGAAAAGAGGATGTGGGCCTTCTCTTCTCTGCTTCTCTTCTCTTTTGTTTATTTCACCTGTTTTCTTTATTCACTAGTTACTGACTTTAACATGAGAGAGCGCCGCTCTGATGTTGCCATATCGCCATCGGCAACTTTGGATGAGCGCATTAGAGCTCTCTTTTATTCCGGCGCAATGTATAACTGCCATGCTGAGCCAATAGATGCACTTGTGGAAAGGCGGATGCGCCAGATGAGTAGCGATATTCGTTCAAAGTCAGATTGGATCGATTCCCTCAACGATGCTGATGCTCGTGCTGGCTGGGCCGCCGAAGCTAAGGCGAAGGGACTGACTGACGTTGAGCTTGCTTATGTACTAGACGAGCTATCATACTACGCATCTCTACACCCACCGGGCAGCAACGCCAGACTTAGCGCAGCTGACGACGTGTGGTTCTGTGATGCACTTGTTGACGCCCAGACCACGAATAAGCTCAAGGACTATGCAGCTATTCTCGAGAGCGTGTCTGATCGCCAAAAAGACTGGCATCCAAAGGACCGCTCTCGCGTACTCAATTTGATTGACCCGTCGCTGTTTCCACTGATATATAGCCGCTCGAAGCTGTGCCGCGAGACCAGCACGTCACCGCAGGCAGCGCTTAAGCTTGGAAAGGTCGGGGAGTTTCCAGGGTCTATTGAGGGATGGCACAAGACTTTAAACGTTACTGAGGATGAAGAGCCTGACTACCACCTCCCGACGGGGCATGGACGGTGTTGGTCTTATACTTCTGACAAATTTAGCTGGTTACCGTCCGAGTTTCGCGTTGACGACAATGGCGCTGTCACGATCGAGTCCTACATCAATAACCTACACCCAGTCAAACACGCCGCGATGTACCCGATTATAGCCAGTGTCTTCTCCAAGTTTCTCCCGCTTTTGGAACAAGTCGTAACTGATCTCGTGCATCCACGCCAGCCACGAGTAAAGCTAGACCCGGATGAATATTACAAGAGCGATGAGCCACAGCCTGATCTGGGTGACGACGATTACTTTGAAGAAATTATTCTGTGGAATAGTCGCGCTACATTTGTTCCCCCGCAACCTGAGCCGTTTACTTTGCCTGAACGTCCTGTCAGTCCTTACAACCTCCGTGGGCGGCGGCTACAGGCCATTGTCAAAATGTCCAACATCGAGCTTACTCCAAAGAGGCCAATCCATGGTGGCGAGGACTGGAGCGTGGTGGGCTTGGCTAATGAGCGCATTATAGCCACTGGCATTTTCTTCTACGACGTGGCGAACATAGCTCCTGCCAGTCTGGGATTCCGTGAGGCACTTTCCTCTTTGGATTTCGAGGTCGAGCAATTTGACATTGAATCAATTGTCAAGGTGTACGGCATAGAAGAAGACCAATTGGGAGAAAGAGACCGTGTATCGCAGGAGCTAGGCAGTGTTGGCATTAAAGATGGACGGTGCGTAGTGTTCCCAAACGTACACCAGTTCAAATTTCCTGAGCTCGAGCTAGCTGACGAGACCAAGACCGGTCACTGCAAGATGCTTACGTTTTACTTTGTGGATCCTAGTACGCGCATTCCGTCGACAGAGATTGTGCCGCCGCAGCAGCAAGACTGGTTCTTTGAGGATATCTTGGCATCTGAACCATTTCGCAGTTTGCCACATCTGGTAGTGGACGGCATATTGGCCAAGGTCGATTTTCCAATTTCACTCAAGGAGGCCAAGAAGCTTCGTCTACAGGTGCACCAGGATGAAAATATCATGGATGCCACATCTTATTTGTTCGAGCCACGGGCTCTCTTTCGTGCGTAGTCGTGCAATATTTTTACACTGCCTATATATCAAGCGCTGTTAAAAGTGTAGCTCATTAATGTCTGTAATCGCGTATTAAATGTTGGTGATATAACCAGCCTAATAAGTTTATTGTTGTTCATAGTTAGACAGGAGTATTACCCTAAGAAGTCAAAGACCCTGTATGTTGGAACTCGACAGTTACAAACACCACGTCTGCGAAATTCCCAATAAGAATAAATTTGCAACTCTCGGCAACATCGGGCGTAGCCTCATCTATATCCTCTATCCAATTAATGTTATGATCATACTGAACACGAACAAGTTTACCAATTTTTCTAATTGCTTCATAGTTGTGAACATCGCGTTTCTCTACTTCTAGAAACGCGTCTAGGTCAGGAATGCGATTGCGGTCAATGGAATATGCAACTCTGCACGTGTCGCCTTTTCCTATGTATACAAGGACAATTTTGTTGGGGTCTTTATAATCCTCCGATGTGGCGCGTTGCATTGCGGCAATAGGCTTGTAGTAAGGTAAATAAAAATAAAAATAAAAAGGTAGAGGAATAAGCGATACCGTGCTTCAAACTATTGAAATGGACTGGCAATTCGTGGGCTTTTTATACCCGCCATGGTTTGGCAAAAAAAAAAAAGAGTCATAGTCCAATTCATCCCCAACTGGACGATGATCCTCCCCCAAAACTACGTAAGCCGAGTCAGCCTCAAACATGGTAGGAGGAGCTGTGGCTTGGGCGCTCTGGAGCTAAATCTGGCTTCCAAACTTTTCTATGTAAAAAGTATACTTTTATTAAATTATAAGGCTTTGTTATGGTAGTGCCCAACGCTGCTGTTTCTCCCTTGATGGCGTGAACAATTAGCGAGGATAATTACAATAGGGGTATTATATCAGTTGCTAGGACAAATTTGCAGACATGTTTAACTTAATAACTACTGAAATACGCTTTTTTACTGATAAATATTGCCAATTGCCATGTTACCGTTCGCTTTATTCGCCTCCTTTTGAAGCTCCATCGCCTTTTCCCAAAAGACGTTGGTGAAGGCAAGCAGTTGTTTCGAAATCTCCTTCCATTTCTCGGCGCGCTCCTTGAATGGATTAACCCTGGGCAAACTTTCGTCTAATAGACTATCAAGCTCATACGCCTCAAGCTCGTCGATGGAAAGTTCACAGCGTTCTAACTCGACATGCTTCTGCTTTTCGAATGTTCCGTGGCAATCGGGAGAAAGACGACGGTTTCTGAATAGACACTTGTGAATCGAAATCGCCAATCTCTTGAGCAGCTCGTTTTTGTCCGGTTTGCCACCTTCCAGTTTAAAGTTATTAACGATGGTGCTCATAAACGATTCGTGACTGTAGAATGCAGACTCTTTGGCCGTAATCATGCCGTTGGTAGAGTCGTGTCGCCACGCCGCAATAGGGAATTTGGCGAGTTCCTCGTATTCACGACGCTTACCGCTGATAGTGCCAAGTGTCGCGAACCAACAAATCAGGCACAACATTGACTCCCAGTCATCAAGGTTCGTGCGCTCGACGTCTGACTCGCTTAGGTTATTGATGCTCATGTAAGGTAAAGTCCCGGTCACCTTGTGAAGATTGTCCCGCTCCTTTTGCTCCAAGTCAATTGCATAATCAAAATCGATGAGCATCCCGCGAGCAACTCCCTCACTCCGAACAACAAGGATGTTGTTATCCGAGATATCGCGGTGCAAAATATTGCAGTCGTCGACAAATGCACTGTGGCAGCGCATCGCATCACAAACAACAGTGACAAACTCTGCGACCGACTTTGTAGAACACAATGGTTCGCCGATGGGGCTCATGACGATACGGCGGTGAGCACGGAAAAGAGGGTCATCGTCACTGTGTGCTTCTCCTACCTCATTCGCAGTATCAGCGTTATTTTCAGGCAAATTGCCTGACCCGTGCACAGTATCAGCGTTATCCTCAGCCAATTTGCCTAGTCCATAGATCGTATCTGTATTATCCTCGACCCACTTGCCATTGCGCTGGAACGAAACTCGCCCACCCGCCTCAATCTTTGGGAAAATAACATCTTTGGCGGCCGCCTGCGCTGAAAGCCCTTCCTTAATCTTTTTGAGAAATCTGACCTCGTCGCAAGCATCGTCGGAGGCGTTGCGCTTGGATAACGCCCAGGAGTCCTTAATGACCACAGTTGGGACTAACGGATTCGTAGTCGAGATAACCGCTGTGGGTATAATGTCGGTGGCGAGGAAGCAGCGTGTATGGCGGCCAAACACCCGCTCAGCCTGGCATTTGACAGTCGAGAAGTAGTAGTACTTCACATCTGCGCCCTCGCCCATACAGCCTTTCTCACTAGGACACGCAATCTGCCAGCATCGTAGGTCGTACAAGTACTCCATAGTTGGGTCGCGGCCGCGCTGAGACTCCTCGCAGAACGACCAATTGACGAGTAGCTCGATAAACGAACGCCGACCCTCGGGCGTGGAAATGTCCATATGACAAGAGGAAATAGCTCTGTCGTGGCCGAAATGGCACACCCGTACAAGCCTACCGCTGACAGTAACGCCCCAGGCAAAGCGCAGGTTGTGCTGCTGTTGGTACATCTGTCGTGCGTTCATATAGAGACGCTTAAACGCATTCTTAAAGCCATCGCCGTCGCCCTTGCGCTTGGCCTCCAGCACGGCAAACACCTCGTAGTATGAAAACCGTTTGCAATTGTCATCGATTGGATCGTCTGCCTTTGCTCTAGCCAGCCCCATGCCAATGCGCATAGTGTCGTCAGTGTCAGAGGAGTTGTAGTCAAATTTCGTAGAGGGAAGCACAAGGCGGCGCCCAAGGCCATTATCTGAACTAGAGTCGGCCAAAGAAATCAGCTTACCCCGTACTATGAGCGCTACGTACTCGATGAACGCCCCGATATGACCATACATGGCTTTCTCGTTACTAATCGACTGCCACAGTATCCATTCTCTCGCTCTGTCCAGCTTTTCTTTAAGTAGGGTGCGGTTGTCTACAATATTCCCAGCCCTCTGAGTCGACGAACCGAGGTCGGTCAAAATACTGGACTGCTGCATAGGCGAGTCTGGGCATGGTTCGCCAGTGTCGCCCATCTCATCCGCGGATTGTGCTGAGCTAGATGGCGCAGTATCGAGATACGACTCCATGAATTGCGCAGCCTCTTTAATTATCTCTTGAGCAAGTACTAGTCGCCCATGGTCCAGTGGCCGAGCCAAGCTCAAAATAGAGTCTTCATCCTTCTCAAGACACTGTTCGTAGCAGGCATTTGCTTCCTTGTGCATCTCGGTTATGATTTGATCGGACGACGTGTAGCTGTTTGCCCCTGAGGTTCCTGACCGTGTAGACCTGAGCGTACTGCTATCATGCCCTACATTCTTAAGGGCGCTCGAACGCGCACTGGTGCTCGCCTTGCGCTTAGTCATTCGTAGCTATAGCCAGTAGATAGTGATGCAATGCTAAAATGAAATAAATTATAAATATCTGAAAAAAGAGCACAAATTTCGAAGAATAAACAAACAAACGGAAGAAGTGAGAGAAAGATGTGGATTGTTTACTATTAACACAAATCTTCCATCCAAACCGGTTTGTCAGTATAACGCTAATCCATCTGCCTGATCAGGCTGCGTTTATTTCTGGTTGCGCGTTTTTGACAGAAAACCCGCAGCACTCTTTCTTTTTCTCCCTCTCCTTGTTTATTATTTTTTTATAATTAAACAACAATGTCTACTCTTTCACCCTTACAGTTATTCCCGCTACACGTCGTTAGGCTGATTGTCAATCATGTCGCTGGAAGCAGCCGCATGGTATATGACGGCGTCCGTGTCAACTCGCACGAGTACAGGACGCTGTTAAAGCCGTTGCTGTGGGTCTGCCACAACTTTCGTACTGTCGCTTACTCGCGCTACTGCAACAACTTTGGATTAAACCTCTCCAGTCTTACACTTGAGGACCTTGATACACATTACCTGCAAATTCGCCGTACCGATGTTGACTACCGTAAGCTTAACTACCTCGGCTATTCCACGCACCACTTTACAAAGGATATAACGGTGTTTGTGGATGAGCGAACTGTGTATTCTGGCAAGGCATTAGAGGCGATATCTCGTTCACCCTACGACGGTTGCTCATTTCCTCTGGCTCGCAGGCTTATATTTATTTTGGTCAAGGATATAAAGGGTGTGATGGACGAGGGCGTTAGGATTGACCCGTTGCTAGTCGAGGCTAATATTGGTGCATTCGTCCAGCGTGTCAAGCAGATGGCACCCTTGGTCGGCGAGATTAGAGTACAGCCCGGATACCGTGACAACAGCTCCAGTATACCTAGTCAATACTTTGACCATCTAGCTTCCCGACTCTACCAGCTTGCTAATCGCGTCGACTATGGCAACATATCATATTTGGCTGATACATTACGGCTGCAACTGGACATGATCTGCCACTTGACATATCTCGGCTGCTCATCTGGCTCCAGCATCGGCAATGTCTCTCAGTTCATTCAACTGGCGCGAAAGAATGCGCTGACATTGCAGTCTCTGATTCTCGGGTGTCGGCAAAATATAAACGTTTTGGGCCTTGTTCAGGACGCCGAAGGCAACCACGTTGCGTATCCGCGCTTGAAATATCTAAATTTGTGGTCAATGACAGATACTGACGAGCCGAATCGACCACAGTTCCATAGTGCTGGACCATTCCCTATCCTTCAGCGATTGCGTATCAACCTATATTGCTCTTTCGACGACGATACCTTTTTCAGGGGCAACGCGGCCACACTCGAGTCGTTACATATGCAGTTGGACAGCCTGAGGATCTCTATGCTTCGCAAGTACAAGGTGTTTGTGCCGGGTAGTCATCCAAGTCTGCAAGTTGTCAAGCTTTCGTATACCGACGAATTTCTGTCAACACCATTTTCACTTCCCGCTGATGTCATGGAATTCGTTTACAATATTGGATCGGGGGCAGTTGTGCGGGAATACTCTGGGTTTCGACACGATGATGATCAAGTGTCCAGACCCTTATCTCTTGGTAGCCAAACCTGCATTCGGGTCTTGTCGCTACCGAGCTGGCGCCCACAACTTTGGGATGCCATTGTTATGGTAAAGTCGCTCCCGCTTCTGTCGGATTTACAAACCTCAGTGCCCAGCCTTGGACCAATGCCTGACGGTGTCACACCAGACACTCTTCCTGAACACGTCATCTCGAATTATGCGCCGATGGGCAGAAGATTCCGTTGTTGGCATCTTAACATTAGCTATGCCAACATTTGCTCAGAATTAGCAACCTGTGTATTGCTGCTGGCGC
Organism: Coemansia sp. RSA 922; assembly: GCA_027577415.1. Taxonomy (NCBI): domain Eukaryota; kingdom Fungi; phylum Kickxellomycota; class Kickxellomycetes; order Kickxellales; family Kickxellaceae; genus Coemansia; species Coemansia sp. RSA 922. Next base: position 28,318 of record JANBQS010000031.1, on the reverse strand, counting down.
TGGCATGCCCCAATTTTGACTACGCCGCCCCGCCTATATCCCAGCGCGAAATGTTTATGAAGCGGATGGAAAAGGGTATCGGTTCGGATTGCTTCAAACCATATGCGCCTCGCTTGTGCCGCCTGTTGTTTCATGGGTGGGACGAAAGAAAAAAAGACTGAGCACTGAATAAATCCAACAAAATAAAAATACTGCGGTTTTGAGGCTATCCAATTAGCCCATTACTTTTTTGTGTCGTTTAGGATTTACATAGCATTTCGACTTTGTCATCCAACCCCTCTTCTCTCTTCTCTCTTTACTTTCACGATTTATTTACGCCATTTAATTCATCTATTTCTCTGCTCCTAAAAACAGTCAACTTCAATGGATAACCTGTCGGCGTTTCAGCTCCTTCCGAACCACATCGTCAAGCTGATAGTCGATCACGTTGCTCATAGCAGTCGCTTGCGGTTTGATGGTGTCACTACCGACTCCGAAAAATACAAGATACTTCAGATGCCGCTGCTCTGGGTGTGCCACAACTTCCGCGCCTTTGTACGCGAGCGCTTCTGCAGAGTATATAGACTAACCTTGGATAACGATCGAGACAGAGCCGAAGTCTTGCTCTGTTCGTGGCCGACACGCTTCGAAGAGTTTGACTATCCTACGCATCCTTTGGCCAAGGAGCTTTGGGTCCATTTGGAAATAGAAGCTGTGTTCTCGGGAAAGGCGCTACAGCTGCTGTCTGGTGCGCCCTATGGAGCATGCTCTTTCCCTCTGGTTCGAAAACTTTGTATTAGTCTTACCAGTGACATGGAGGATTACTATGACTGGGAATCTGAGAGTGACAATGACTGGGAGCAAGACAACGACCCGGAGCCAGTACTTGAAAACGACTGGGAAGCGGAGTGCCGCAATGACGGCGTGCCAAAAACCCGCTATGTCTACCCTCCAGATACTGCCGCTAACATAATAGCGCTTGTTCAGTGGATCAAACAAATGGTGCCTGCGGTCAGCGAAATCGATGTGGATTTCCACGATGAACCCCAGATACTGCACCAATACAGCGATGTTCATATATCAAATCTAGTCCAGCAGCTCTTTGATATCGTCGAGAGGCGTACTGTGCTCTCGGATAGTAACGATTATATGCTCGTTTATTCGGATCTGGAGCCAATCCGAGATCTAGTTCATCTGAAGTTCTCATTGGACTCGGGCTTTTACAGTGCTTGGCCATTGATACATCATAGTACGCAAACCTTGCAGTTTCTGGATCTTTATGTGGGTAATATGGAGCTAACTGACTTGGTAATAGATCGTACCAGCGGAAGCTACCTGGAATACCCATGCCTGCACACGTTGATGATTCATTCGCACCATGAGCCATGTTCAACGCGAAAGGCTGTCACCCAAGACATTGTGTCGTTTCCCCGACTTTTGCGCCTGAGCGTGCTATTGGATTATCCCTTTGACGACGACATACTTTTCAGGGGCAACGCTTGTACACTGGAGTACCTGGAATTGAGGCTGTTTGCAAAGACCGTTTCGATTCTCAAGAAGTACAAAGTATTCACGCCTACCAGCCATCCGAACCTCAAATGCGTCAAACTTGATATTCCTCCATCTGGTATGCCTGACGTGTTTGCTTCAGGTGCCGAGTATATGCGGTTTGTTCTGAGTATCGCGCCCGGCGCATCGGTGCGACGGATGGTTGAATTGGACAAGTATCCCGAGGATTGTAATCTTGCGCTCTCGATGCTAAAGAACCATGGTAGTATCCAGATCTTGTCTTTGCCTTCTATGTCCTTGTCGATTTGGCAGGCTATTACATTGGTCGAGTCGCTCCCGCTTCTATCGGATCTTTCAACTAAAGCCCCAGTCTTAGGCGAACTTCCTCAGGGTTTGTCTATTGCTAAACTTCCCGAATACGTCCGCTCCAACTATGCGCCGATGGGCAAGAGGTTCCGTTGCTGGCATTATTACGATAGTTCTGAGCGCGACTACGAAGAAGTAACGACCTGTGTGCTGCTGCTGGCGCTTGCTTGCCCCAACTTTGACTATGCGGTTTTTTACTATATTAGGTGTCGTGAGCCATTCATGAAGGCGATGCAGGACAAAATCGCCGAGCCCGAGTTCAGCCAAGACGCGCCTCGTCTGAGGCGCTTGCTATTCAATGGATGGAATGACTGCTAAACCTTTAGTCTTATTTCTTCAATATACCAAACACATCAGTATATATGCAAATGTAAAATTTTTATTTACTTCAAAGATCACTTTCGAAAGCACTAGTGTTACACCTTGATGCTTTGCTATTGACGCCGCTCCTAGAGATTAATAACAAAGCGATACAGATATTGTGACTCAGAAGGCGTTGGTCGTTGATAAAACTTACAACTTGATGCTTGCTTTTACAAAGAAGCCGTCATCTCAATCACTCGAGCAGACAACATTTTGTTTTAGACGCAGACTCTTACGACACTATTGTTTTGTCATCTTGAACATACTTTAATGTGGTGCGTGGATGTTGCTTGAAGGGTTTAACGTAGCTTTTATTTTCAGCCTCAGCTATGTGTTGTTCGAGGATAACGAAAACATATACTTGACCACCAAATATCAGGCTTTTTTTTGTGACAACTATTGCGGGAGAAAGTTTGAGGTGGCTTGCAGAATTGTGCAGCCGCTCCGTCTGCGTCCCAAACTCAGAGAAACTGTGTCAACAAACTTTTTTTCTTCTTTTTTTCTCTCGTTGCATTGTTTTTTTTTTTTGTTACAATTCTTAATACTCTTTTTTTCCTTGTGTACTAAAAGTTCCCAGCAAGTCAACACTTGTCACACTACTCTCAGCCACCCATTGTTTATTACGCTACACAGTTGCCAGCTGAACTTACTACCGACATGCAAAGGGACATTAACATACAACAAAACTTTGTTTTGCAGACGGAAGACGGCGCTCAGAATAGGCGGCAGCTGAGCGAGCTGGTGACCAGAGCTGCTGAGCGGCACTTTGACATCGTTCTGGGTCAGTGCAATTGGGAGGCCGTAGCTAACGAGCTGGGCCTTTTGCTCATTGAATGCCTGGGCCTTTTCAATACCTCAACTTCGATGATACAGCCTCACTCGCTGATCGAGACCTACGGCGGATGGTCAAAGAGGGACATGGAAAAGTTGATGCTATTTATAGCGGCTAACTACGCAGACAGCTTTACTGTCGATTGGAAGCTTGTTGGCGCCTATATGAACGTCGACGCTTTGGAGTGTCAGCGCGTAAGCCAGGGCATGTTTAGTGAGCCGATCAATGGAGTGGGCTATCGGCGCATATGCGAGTTCCGCGATGCTGGACTGGGTTGGAAGGATATTCACCAACATTTTCAGCAGTATGCAAATGCCACTTTGCTCAAGATTAAATACTATGGACTTGAAGCCAAACTGAGTGGCGGGACAGTTGACGAGCTTACTGTTGAATGGACAGACGCTGAGCGCATAGTAATGAAGGACTTGATCGAACAACATCTGGGGTCGACGACTAGATCGGAGTTGGTGGACATTATCAAGCGCGAGTTGCCCGCTAGGCCATACAGCGATATTAGCATATTTACCAGTCAATATATCAACGAGCTGAAGGAGAGTCGCTTACGTCCGAATCAAGTGACGCAGCTGAGAGAGTTAGTAGAATCGTATGGCGAGGACTGGGACCGTATCGGCGAGACGCTGGGCATGTTGCCATCCAGCGCAAAACGCAATTGGCTTGAACATAGCGAATATATATTTCGACATGTAGAAGCAGATTCACACCTGTCGCTCCAAGATAAAACGACTGACGCCGAAGCTTCAGGTAAGTAAACATTAAAAATAAGGTGGCTAACAATATTCTGCGCAATACGCATTAAGTGTTTATTTTGTCAGATGCGAAATTCACAATTGTAGCTAACCAGCAAAGGGAGGATATTCATTCACACTCACCCTGGACCACCGCTGATGAGAAGATTCTGTTGAGGATTATCAATGGAACAACGATTCGTGGAGCAGCCAAGTGGGAGCAAGCTAGCGAGGCGCTTGGCCGTACGGTGGCAGCATGCCATCAACGGTGTTACATCTTAAATCGTAAACAAAAACAAGTCGCAGATGACCGCGGGAGCATTGTGACCAGCGAGGTTCAAAGGCAGCGTGAGTTAAGTGGTGTTGTAGACTGGTCACAAGTCAGCCAAGCGACTGGGCTTGACCTACGCGAATGCTTTGAGCTTAGCCAGCACGACATTGGCAAGACCACCTGGAACTATGGACCGGACCCGTTTTCGCAGAGCTTAGCTAACCGTATGACCAGCTTTATTGAGCAATATTATCCGGCACCAGCTACAGTAAACTACCGAGCCGCGTCGAATTATATGTGGGTCGCTTTGGATGACTGCATCCGCATACACGGCATGTTTCAGGGCAAGTTCAAGTGGACTGAGGCAAAATACGAACAGGCTGCAGCGCTCAGGGCTCAGGGGTTGACCTTAAAAGAGGTGGCCCGGAAAATGTCCCGCACACTTTCGGTTGAAGTTGTGCGTAGTGCACTGAAACGATACTCGACACCCAAGCAAGTACTGGAGCCGATCTCTGCGGATGAGCTGCAAGACATATCTAGGCTTGTCGACGAATATGCAGGAAAGTATCCAGTCGCCGAGATCATGGACAAAATTCGTACGCACTTCAATCTCGTCAATCGCCACCATCAGCATTCGACAATAAACAAGTGTATAGCTGCGCACCCCCAATACCAGGCGAAATTACGCGACATCGACTATGCCGATTTGTCTAATCGTATCGCAACAAGCAAGACAACTGTCACACTCGCGGCAAAAGAATTGGATGTACCCAGACGCACTTTGGACTGTCGATTGAGGAGCTATAGTGGCAAACAGTTCTCATCAGAGTGGACGGAGGAGGAGACTCGTAAGCTGCTTGACTATTTGAAAGCCAGTGACGGGAACCCCAACATGGTATATTTTAGCCAGCTTCTAGGCACTAAGAGTCCACTACAGTGCAGTGGTAAGGCTAACTTTCTTAGACGGAAGGGTACTTTAGTTTAAACGCGAGTCCTTTAAACATATGACCAAATAAAATAGGCGAGTATATTTAAATAACTATTTACAAAGTGTAGACTCGTCCCCCCCCCGACGATCCATGTCCTGCTGTTGGCGTTGGTATGCCCCAATTTTTCTATAGCGTTTCTTGCTTTACTTTGTGCGGCTTGCTTATGAAGTGGTTAGAAAAGGATATCTCTTCAGATAGTATCAAGCCATACGCAAGCAAACTGCATAGCTTATTGTTCCATGGCTGGGATAGTAAACACGATCGAGTTTGTTAAAACTTTAACAACTTCAACCTACAATTTATTTCTGTGGCTAGAAGGTGATTTGATTAGACCAATTCGGATCCAAGCCACGTTCCAAAACAATTTTTGTTTGTCGCCTAATCCTTGTTTCTATCTTGTCATTCACTTTTTATATTTTATTTGCACACCTACTTGAAAGTCGACTTCTATACCGATGATTTACCTGTCAGCATTTCAGCTCCAGGAACCAAATCTCTACGACGACAATACCAAAGCCAATAAACTAAATAATACAGAGCCGTGGCAGGAGCTTAAAAGTATTACAGTCATCTTATTGATAGCTTTTATTTGGGAGGGGGGGCGAAAATAATTTTTTTAATAGAAAAAAAAAAGAAAACCATGAATTACAATACACTTTATGTTGATCACGCATAATATGTAATGATATTCAGAAAATATGCAAATGAGGATTTGAACCCTTACCTAACTATAAGAGGGTGTGGTACAAGAGTTCATACAGGCCACCTGAGCTTTTAAGTGCTTGACTTATATTAAGTGCATATCGGGGGTTATGCCTACTCCCCCTTCCACGATTGCATCTACAATTTCCAAACTCTGAACATGGTATATAAAGTACAGTCGCTGATTAACTGATAAAAATTAAAATCTAGATGATCAACTTTTTCTCCTTTGAGGTATCGCCTCTTCACTCTAGTCAATATCTTTAGTCTAAATACTCTGTATGTGCTGGCCATTATTTTTTATTTAGTCAGAGAAAGATGTAAGGTTTTCATCGTCGTATCCGCTCAAACCCCTAGTCAGGCATGCTGTGTGTATGCCCTACTAGGCAGAGTTATCCTTTTGTGAGACGTGTACACAGCGGCTGACTGCTTGTAGCTTCTCCAGAGGGTCGTTCCAATAAGACCAGGAGTAACACAAGGAACAAAAAGAAAATTCAAGTAGAAAGAACGGGGGAACAAGATAATCAAAGGCGCGCGCACTGTATTCGGGTTGTTTGAAGATCCAAACATTACACGGTATTATGGAAAACTGCAAAAACATCAAGGGTTCTTTTTTTGGAACCCTCATCCTTTCTTTTTTCTTTTTTTTCTTTATCTATTAAAATTCAATTCTTTTCTATTTATAAGAATGCGTAGTTTTCTAATTCAACTACGCCGGTCGTCGACTATAGTTAAACGCAGATTTCACACGACAACACGTAATTGTCAAGATGAGCGACCAACAGCCGAAAACATAATCCTACAACGAGTCAACAGCCCCAGTATTCACCCATCGTTCTCACACCTAAAACCCGACAAAGAAGAGATAAAAGACGAGCCTCTAGATAATGGTAGTATATCGTCAGTATCCGGCATAATAAACAGCGTACGAGAGACTCGCGCCGCCTCACAACGTTCACCTTGGCACAAAGACGATCCCATTTCGAACAACCTATTAGACGATGACGGCGAGCTCGAAGTACCGTGTTTATTCGATACATACGAGATGGTAGACAGATTACTCTTGTCGGGGTTTACTCGGGGTCAGGCGACTGCTATTATGACTGTGGTTAAGCGTCGAGTGCATGAGAGTATGACTCAGGTGCAGGCTGAGATGCTTACAAAGAGCGATTTAGAAAACGACGCGTACCTGTTTCGTGCCGCTTTGCAAGAGCTGAGGATGGAGATGCAGATGACAAGGAAAAACGACCAGTCGCTTTTAGAGTCACAGGCGGCTGGAATATCGCGCGAAATCGAGTCCTTGTTTCAGCGGACTAATGATCAGATCGCTAATTTGAGGTCGGATATTGAGATCGAGATGAATAACCACAAACACGATACTAGTCTCGAAATGAAGGGTATGGATATGGAGCTACATGAGCTGGCGACAAAGTATCAGATGCTGATGGGTGAGATGAAGACCGATATTGAAGCTATCAAACTGGGATCGATTCGGCGCGGTCTTATCACTGTGGTTTTGACGGCTGTGTTTCTGAGCGCTATCTTCTGGGGTCCACGCGTCGTTAAGCGCGTCAAAAGCCGGAAAGAGAAAGAAACAGAGGACTCGTCGTCAATCGAGGAGGTCGTTGCGTCTGTGCCGGATTCTGCAACGAGTAGTGATAGTGGATCAGAGCTGGATTCGATTCCTAGGTCGGGTACAAAGTACCGCGATTACAGTCATTTGAATATCAGGTACCACCCAACAACAACAGTGAATGGCTCTGATGACTGGTTTGATTCAGCGTATTACTCTCCACAAGACAAGGAAGACCGGTCAGCGTCGTTAATGGAGTCTGATTCGCAGTTGGATTCTACATTCTGGAATAACAAAAAAGCGTCAACTGATAGTCGTATTCCAGTTATATCTAGTGAAAAGTGATAATATAGTTCTAGTTTAGATGGTTACCATCTTCATCAAACTTGACCTCCTTTGTTGTTGGCTGGAGAGGCAAGTTGTCAGCCAAAGACATGTAGCGCTGAGCCATTTCTTTCTCGTCATGCTCCAATGAGCGAGCCTCCAACACACGCAATGCCTCTACGGTGATAAGCGGCGGATCATGAGCCAGGGCCTCTTCACTAGCAACCAACGCACGACGCCAGGCCTCCTCGTCCCCCACCTGCGCACAACAGGCCTCTACCAAGGCGCCATAAGCCTGAGCATCGTAACTCAGGCCATAAAACGGGTAAAGCGCAAACAAACGGAACGCATCATCCAAACGGTTACCGGCACCGAGGTATTTAATAAACCTAGCCATATTATAATTAATAGGCAACTGACGATACTTCCATCTATCCATGAGCATAGTAACGAAAAGATCGGGTGCCTCGAGACGAATACAAGCCTCAGCCCAGATCTGAGTAGTAGCCTGAGTAATCGGCAACATGTGCATACGCCAGTGCAACATAAGGTCCAAGGCCGCGTCTAGTTCTTCTCGGTTCTCTGCGTGCTGCAAAAGCCAGTGTAGAACTGACTTTTTGGGCTGCCGCAAAACGTTTTTAGGGTCAATACGCATTATAGTTGATACTACTAGTGACCATATATCGGGGCGTACGTTTTCGGGCGGAGTGTTTATATCGTACGTGCCCGTCTTTGTCGTTATCGAGGCTTGTGTCAATTCATCGGCCGTTGGCTGCAAATTCTTGGGAACGATTGAAGTTAGACTGCGAGCGAATTGTAGCCGAGGTTGAGACAAAATACGCGATACTCGGGCCACTGTCTGTGGACGACGAAGAACTAGATTGACTGCTGTCGAAAACATGATTAAAGAATAAAAAGTTGAATTTAGTAAAAAAGGAGAGATATTTGTAGTTTGTGATAACGATAAATTTTTTATATATAGTTGGGTTGATCAATTAATCATCAAGATCAGATGTAAGTAAAAAAGGTGTACATGTGGGAAAAGCGATATTAAATATATACCATGTGGTGACAACAACAATAAAAGAACAATATGAACAAATATAAAAGATCTCTCTCTCTCATCACATAATAATATTTTTTTTTATGATAATGAGTTTCTTACTATGCAAGCAGCCATGCTCAATGCGCTTTTTCCTGATCACAATAGCACTGTTTGGTATCAGCCTTGTGTATCTCAGATATTCCAGCCACCAAACAGATCATCCAATCGATACCTGCGCCCATTCATGCCACGACCAGTCAGATCCCCGTATACGACCAACTCTATTTGAATCTCCCTATGCCTATATTGTCGGTAGTACCAAGAGATCAGTACCATACGACCCTGGACACTGCGTATGTGTACGAGTCGTAATCCCACCCACCAACATGTCGATCTCCATGTGGGGTATATCGGTTGAGCTCGTTCTCCAGTCATCACTTCTACCCAATGGCGCTAAAGACCCATTGTATTTTGGTTCGCGAGTCACAGTACCGGTTACCGTAAAAGCGCAAAAGGACAGTAATCCGTTAAAGACTCGCGTTTATGAGGGTACAGCTCGGTTGTATGATCCCGGAGTATACGCAATAGAAGCACGGTTGGAATATAACCAGAGCACACAAGATATTGAGGGTTATACTCGAATCCACATCCGCCATGACACTAAACATCCTATGTATTTAGGTCGACACCAAAACCTACCATTATGTACTCATACTGCGGCCGGTCGCTGGATACCACTAAAGAACCTGCCTCGGAGTTGGCCTGCCTGGCAGTACTTGTTCCCAGTCGATGGCCGAGTCTGGTTACCCTACAATTGTCGACTACGGAGAATAAGCTACATGGAGTTTGCCTTTCATATGTCATATGCGTATCCGTCGGTACACTGGTATGGAGACTCGCTTTCGCTTCGTACGCTGAAACCCTTCTTCAAGGGCGGAAAATGGTGCCACGTAAACGAGACCCTAATGAGCCACGATTGTCTTTGCGGTGACGACATGTCTAAAGATTTGTTTCCTAAACGGTACCGGGTCCGCGGACATGGGGTAGACTCCACCAAGGACAATGGCTTTCCGTTGGATCTTCGCGTTATCAACGATAAAGATCCATTGGATAATCCAAGCTACGCACCGGATTACGTTCCGCCGGGATACTCGCATCGCAGAGACTATTTCGATCTATACCTACGCACTACCAAAGACATGTACTGGGCTGACGACATAAAGTACCCAGCTGTCGGTCTGGTCATATTCCAAATGTCTATGCAGGGCACGTACTCGCAATTCGTCAGCGAACTGCCCAGACTCTTAAAAGAACTGAGAAAAGTATACCCAACCTCTCGCTTCATCTACAGATCAGCGACAGAGTACTCGGCATCGGAGTTCCATGCCATTGACTATTACGCACGCCACATGTTCCAAACCATTTTGGGCGCCCAAATCTGGGACGTATTCACGCCAGCCGCCTCACAGCCACGAGAGAATCGTCATCACATACCCGAATGCGCAAAAGCTTATAGCCGTTCCGAACTGATTCACATTGAAAACCAACTATTAATGAACATTCTCGTAAATAATATCTAGAATAACAATTACTATTATTATTACTCTGTGGTAGGAGGACGTTTCTGTAGAACCAGGTCCTTTCCAGTAATACGGCGATAGAGATCCTTGACATCCTCATAGACGGTTTCAAAGTGCGAGGTAGCGTCATACGAGCGACTAATAAAGACATTGGTCTTTGTGCCGTCAGACAGTGGCTCAAAGACATCAGAGTCCGAGACAAAGATCTGCTCGATAGGACCCAGGAGCTTCAAGGCCGCTGCGATCTCGTTCTTGGGGTCTCCGCTGGTCTCCGCAATAGTAGACACCGAGGCGATCCAGCATCCCTTGGGGCAGATCTTCTGAGCCTCAGACAGACAAGTAATGTAGATATCGTGCTCACGGCCAGTCTGACGCTGAGGCAAGATGATCTGAGCAGAGTCAGCCTTTGCGCTAGGGATAGGGCTACGCAGGATGCAGATAGCGCGGATGACACGGCCGGTCTTGCGCACTTGAGAGGTAAAGTACGATGGGTCGCCGATGACGATCTTGGCCTTGGCTACCTGGTCGCCAGAGCGCACGCCGACAAAGGAGCCATCCTCGGGGGAGCACACAATCTCGTCAACCGGAGTGTTGAGCATAAAAGTGCCCGTGTAGACGGCGCTCAGGCGAGCAAAGGCCTGAGGCAAGTCGCCAAGCCCGAAGAGAGGATAGATATAGGGACTATCACGCTTGCCCTCCATGGCACGAGCAGCCGAGTTGGCGTACATAATAACGCGGTCGCAGGTCTCACGAGCAGGTCTCGCCTTGTACTTGTCGTCGAGCTGAAGAGCCATCGCATGTCCGATAAACTCTTGAGTGTCGTCGTTAAGCGAAAAGCTGCTATAGACCTTGGCCATAGTGTCGCGATTCAGGTCCAAGCCCTCGTGAGTCTTAGGATCGTCCTCCTTCCAGTTCTTTAGGAAGTTGAAGAACGTACGAGCCCTCGGCTTTTGCAAAAGCCCCACCAGTGAGCTACTAAGCGCCTCAGCGGCAGTTGAAGGAACCTTGTAGATGCTGCCTTGGCAGAGCACCATCGAGGTGGCGATGGCGTTGAACTCGAGGTAGCGGACAACGTCCGTGTACACTAGTACCTTGACTAGACCCTCGCCCTCCATTAGGAACTTGGGAATGAGATCGATGTTGTAGTCGCGGTCACGGCCGAGCGCCTCGGGTGGACTGGCTCCGTTGCGGAAGCGCTGGTAGAGCTGGGTCAGGTTCAGACTGGCACACTCGCCACCGTAAAAGTCATTGCGGTCAATGTGCAGAACTTTCTTGCCCTCGACTGCCAGGATGCCCGAAAGCATGCACTCGGTCAAACCAGTGCCAAGAATGATGACGTCGTATTCTTCGTCCATGATGATAGGTAATTAAAAAAGATTTATATAAAATAATAAAAAAAAGCAGATGAGAGAGTGAAGAAAAAGAAAAGGTGGCGGGTGAGAATCATAACAAAAGAGTGTAATCACAAAAAAAAAAAAAGCCAAAAAAACCCCCTGACCCTGTTACATTCAGTCTCAAAACAAAAAAACAATATACTATCATCATGTCTCGGTGGTGGCAGACGACATGCCGTAGAGCTTGTTAAACTCTATATGTATGACCAGATCCTTGTCGCTGACGCTGGGTCGGACTTGAGTCAGGGCATACTCAAAGTCTTCAAAGTTGATTGGCCTGACTTCTTCCGCTCTGGCCTCGATGATGTTGTCGGCAATCGACCGAATGGGCCCAAAGGCAGCCTCTCTACACAGCGTATCCATGTCAGCACCCGAAAACCCCGCAGTACGGTCACAGACCAGGTCAAGGTTGTCGTCATCCAAGCTATGGACCTGGCTTCTAAGCAAATTAGTGACAATAGTGTGACGACCCGCACGGTCAGGCAGCGGCACATAAAGGCGCTTAGGGAACCTTCGACGCGCAGCCTCGTCCAGCTCCTGCGGGCGATTAGTGGCACCGACAAGGATAATACGATCTTCAGACGATGTTCCACAGCCATCCAACTGCACCAAAAACTCTGTCTTTATCCTCCGCGTAGCCTCCTGCTCTCCGTCAGTACGCTGGGTCAATAGAGAGTCAATCTCGTCGATGAATATGACTGTTGGCTGACGCACTCGGGCAACAGCGAATAGCGCACGGACCATTTTCTCGCCTTCGCCGATCCACTTTGAAGTAAGCGAAGATGCGCTGATATTGAAAAATGTCGCCCCCGCTTGACTCGCTATACATTTGCCAATAAGTGTTTTGCCTGTGCCCGGCGGCCCAAACAACAGGAGGCCCTTGGGCGGTGCTCGAATACCCTGGAAGAGCTCAGGCCGCAGGAGCGGATATATGACAGCCATGTGGACAGCGCGCTTAGCCTGGTTCAATCCGGCTATATCGTCCCAAGTGACAGTCTGCGTAGCTGTGAGAATTTCGTTCTCCACCATCTCGATCATACGCGGCTCAATATTCTTTAGTCGGTCATCCACTACTACTGGGTCACTAGGCGGATTCGGCTGTTGTACATTGCTGCTGTCCTTTTTGGGATGCAAAGAGGGAATACTACGCTTAACAGGCACATTGTTACGCTGCTGCCGCGGCTGTAAGCGACTGTTGGCAGATGGCGGCTGTGGCGGAGGAGTCATATCGTCTTCAGACTGAGCAGCACGACGCATAACAGGAGGTACAAAGCGACGAGTAGTCTGTTGCTGAGGCTTTTTCTTTGCCGCATCTAAACGCAATTGCTCACGCGCAGTAACAAACTCTCCCATCGCATTGGGAACATCTTCCTCGCCTCCACTACTACTATACCCCACTACTGGCTCGTCTGAACGTGCGCGCTTACACGGCAGGTTAATCTTTGGTGGAGCTACTGCTACTGTTGCTGGTGGGATAAGAGCAGAGTGGCGGATCTGAGAAAGGTCGACTGATGCTGGTGTGTATGTTTCTTTGAAGCGGTCTAATATTGAATTAGGTAGTGTGTCATTTAGAACGAGACGCGAGCGACTGGGTAAAATAAGGTGTGGGGCATTGGGACCAAGTCGTAACTGAGCGTGTAAGTAATTGAGAAGAACTAGCTCTCGGCCAACAGACGTATCGTCGTTATCTGCTGCAAAATGCGCAGACTCGTAAGCGTTATACTCGTTCATAATAAAAAAAATACATATAAAGTGTTGAAAAAAAAAGCATCACATAGTATGCGCAGCAACTTTTCGTATGTGTGTGTGATCTGTGGATTACACCTGATCAAAATGCCAATAATAATTTTTTTTTCCTACTTTTTTTTTTTTTTTTTGTTATCCTGATCCAATATTTTTGTTTCTTTTACTTCTTGTAACTCAAAACTTTTTTTACAAATAATTTTTTTTTATCAGTATGGCTAAAAAGACTGTCACGCGGCGAAAGAGCCAGATCACCACTACGCCAAAGGCCGGTCGCACTCACACTGGCGAGACTCTTACTGAGCGGTGGACAGCAGCCACCAACGACTCTGACGGGCTCTTGGCTGTTGTTCGAGGCGGCTCCAGCGTGCGCATCATTGACGTGCACACTGGGGCCATGCGTGGCGAGCATACTTTTGGCAGCAGCGTCAGCGCCATTGCCTGGGGAGGACACTTGGTAGTCGCAGCAGCACTCCACAACGGCTCAGTGGCCGTGTACTCTCCGGCTCGCAACTCAGTAGTGGCCACGCTGGCCGAAGACGGCAACTCAGTCGACGTTGCTTGTGCTGGTGATTTTGTGTTTACGCTCGACAACTCTGGTGTCGTCCAAAAGTGGGATCTATCTGGCAACTGCTTGAGCCGTGTAGCGACTGGCGTGTCGAATGCCCAAAAGATCCTGGTCTCAAGAGACGCCCTGCGCGTGGTCGTTGCCAGCCATCGTGCTGAAGTATGGGACGTCGAGAAAGCCGTTAAAGTAGCTGCGCTTGGCGGCGGCCACGCATCGGCCGTACACAGTCTGTGCTGGGCGTCCAGCGACGAGGCTGCGGTGGCCACTGCCGCCGACGGCGACCGCTCGATTTTGGTGTGGGATCTTTCCGGCGCTGGCGAGCCTCGCGCCGTCCTGGCGTCTGATGCCGACATTGAGTCGATTGACGCCGGTGTCGATGGCTCGGTAGTGGCTGTTGCTGCTGACGGCTCGGTCAGCGCGTGGTTCGCTACGGTGGCTCAGGGCAGCGGCTCGGTGGGCAGGGCGCCTGACACTGTGGTGCGCGTTTTGGGAGCGACGGGCACGCTGCCTGTGCGTGTTGCTCGGCTATCGCGCGTCGCTGGCGATGAGGCCAAGGCTCTGCTGGTCCGCGGCTCGCCCATGGCGCCGCTGTGCGAGGTCGTTGCCTTGGCCGATCGCGATGGCCGGTTCGATGCCAGCGTTGAGCTGCGCCGCGAGCCGAACGCATCCCTGGCCATGTCGCAGTCGAAGGACGTGAATACTCATGCGTACAGCGAGGCTGGAGCCAATGTCGGATCCACGGGGCCCGAGCACGTGCCTCTGCCAGCGACGCCCTCATTGGCTGACCGCATGGGGCAGCTGTCGGTGGCGACTCCGGCGTCGGCCAAGCAGGACGCGATGCGGCTGCCGGCAGGCACCCTGGTGCGCGTTCTGGTGCAAAGCCTGCACACCGACGACCAGCGACTGTTGGACACGGTGCTGGATAACTCATCGAGGACGCAGATTGTACGCGACACTGTTCTGCAGCTGCCGCCGGCCTACGTTCTTCCTCTCTTGCAGCAGCTGTTGTCTCGCTTCCACTCGACGCCTGCGCGTGCTGCGCGCCTGCTGCCCTGGATTAAGAGCACTCTGGCCATGCACTCGGCGTACCTGGTTTCAATCCCATCGTTGGTTCCGCAGCTGGCTGGATTCTGCCACGCCATCGACGGACGATTGGAGTCGCATGTCAAGCTGCTGAGGCTGAGTGGCAGATTAGAATTGGCTTCTGCTAATTTCAGAGCTGCTGACGCCAGACGCCAAGAGACACAGCCTGCTGCTAATGGCGACATGCTTCCTATAAACGTCTATAGAGAAGAAGATGACGAAGATGAGGAGCAGGGGACTGAACCACCTACTCCTGTTTGGCAGGCGGAGGAGAGTACCGATGATGATAGTGATAGTGATGAGCTTTTGTCAGAGGCTGCTGCTGATGAGGATGATCAGTGGTCCGATAATGAGTCTGATATCGACGAGGCTAAAGACGCTCAGTCCGATTCTTCTTCTTCCGATGATGATGATGTCGACGACGAAGATAGCGAGATGGGATCGAGTAGTGATAGTGACAACGATCTTTAAAAAAACTTTTATTCTATATCTTTATAAATCTCTTGATCTGATCAAAACATATATGATAACAAAGCCCCTTCAAGATAATTCAAATTTGTGAATCTCTTCTTTAATTATTTTTATTCTTTGAAAAAAATGTTTGTTCTTTTACGCGGTCGCACACTGCCAACAGCAGCTGTGTCTACTCGTTTGCCTGTTCGTTTGGCGTCGACGCAAATGACGACCTCGAATCCCTTTGCTAATTTGGATATTAGACCGGTGAAGAGACCCGATACAGCGGCATATTTTACTCGTAAGCCAAAGTTCTACGACCTACTCTCGGCAATCAGCAATCTCTCACGCCAACACCCCTTACCACGCTTTAACGAAGCCAATTACAAGCGTGGCAAGTGGATTCCACGTGCCGAGTTACAGACAAAGTTGGATATCAAAATCTCGCCTCGCGAACACGAACTCCTAATACGTCGACTGGGTGATGTTTCTAATCTGAGGATCGCTGACCCTGCTGAGAGGGAGACGGTGGCGCTTTATTTGAACCAGTTTAGGCGTGGTTACGTTCACGCTGAGACTGTTACAAAGGACGAGAATGGAGAGACAAAAGTTTTGGATCATAACGTCGGTGGTAAAAAGAAGAATAACGGTAGACGTGGTTTTTTGGATCATTTGGGCAGATGGCATGCCTTTGGTCGTCGCAAGGAGGCTACGGCGTTTGCTTGGGTAGTCCCTGTAGAAACTCCAGAGGCTACTGAGCAGGTTACTGAGCAGGCACCCCGCGTTTCTGATGACTTGGAGTTGGACCCTGAGCTTCCAATTGTGGAGTCTGTCAAGATAATTGACAATGTGCCGGCACACGCGCATTTACCGATGGGCGACGTTATTGTTAATGGCAAGCCCCTGGCTGAGTACTTTTTCCACGGGACTGACCGCGACTCTGTTCTCTTCCCGTTCCAGGTGGCGAATAAAGTGGGTCAGTATAACGTGTTCCTGAGAGTATCCGGCGGTGGACGTACTGGCCAGGCGGAGGCCTGTCAGTTGGCGGTGGCTCGTGCGCTCTATATGTCTGATCGTAAGGCACACGTACCAGTGAGAGAAGCCGGGTTGTTGAGGACTGATGGAAGAGCGGTTGAGAGGAAAAAGACTGGTAAACCAAAGGCCCGGAAGAGTTATACTTGGGTCAAGCGTTAAAAATATCATTATTTTTATGAGTGATTGAATATATAATACAAGTTTGAACTGTGAGGGATCTTTAAAATCGGCTGTCATTCTGGGGATGGCTGTGAATGTGAAGAGAACAAGATACATGAATATCATCACTTGGTGATTATGAATGGATAGCAAAAAAAAGGGGACACCTTGTGGACAACTTGCGCCGAGTCTTGAGCGTCCATGTTAGCGAGTGTGGGTACATTTGTTACTTTGTGAGCGTATGTAGAAGTGAGAACAAGAATCTAACTCTGGATGCTGACGGGTTAATGTTTATGTAGCCTTTTTCATGGCCCATTTCCATAGACGGAAGTATGCCTTTCCCGCTACCCTTAGTGTCGCTGAGTCGAGCCTCTTTGTAGGCAGGCGATCATCTATTGGCGGCAGGGCCTTTGGGCATTGAAAGTTCGGGACATCTGGCAGACGTGTGTTCAAACTGTCGCTAATTAGCGCGAATAAAAATTAGACAATTCCAGAGGCAGGGCTTTGGTCAGTTTTGAGGCGAATGGAAAGCCGCCTTTTTGCGACACGTGTTTCAAAGAAACAAAAAGAAGGAAGTAAAACTGTGAATGTCATTATTCTTTGCTCTTCCACATTCGTTGACGAGTGAGGCGAGCAAAGAAGAAAAAGCAAGCTGCGACAATAAGATGTTCGACAGCTGAAAAATATTTTTTTTCCAAACCTATGACGCATGTCCTTTGAAACAAAAAGAAGCAATCAAAACTGTGATGTCATTTTTTCTTTGCTCTTTAGCGCTTGATGACGAGGAAAGAGAAAGACTGCAAAAAAAGCAAACGTTCGACAGCTGAAAAATATTTTTTCAAATATGTCTATGACGTATGTCCTTTGAAACAAAAAGAATTGAAAGATATTTCCTCCCCAATATTTTTTTTTTTGCATTTGCATTTGCTGAAGGAAAAAATATCTGCTAGACTGAACGGATTTCACCTCCACCAGCCTTTTTTTTCCTGCATCAAACAAGTGGGGTTTCTTTCCTCCTCATTGCTATAAAAAGAGAGCTGCTGCCACATACTGCCGCTTTCGAACAACATCAATTTTCTTCTCAACAAAACTCTTGCTTACCTGCCCAACGTATTAACCTCAACCATGCCTAAATTTTATTATGCTGTTAACATAATTTCTGATGGCAACTACGAGATTTGTGGACACGCGAAGAAAGAACATAATATTACCAGTAGTGAGGTGGAAGAATATCTGAAGACAAATTTTGTTGATACTAATAATAGAACACTGGATGCGTATATATATTCTAAAAATGCAGTCGTTCTATATCGTTCTCTCCAAAAAGGTGTCAAACTAGAAGATTTTGTCAATTGCATATTAGCAGCAGATGATGATGTCTTTATACTTGTGCGTTATCCTGGGCATCCAGAGATTGAGAAATCCAACTATTCTACTTTCTATTGGCAACTAAAAGCTCTAGTACCTCAATATTATAAAGAAAGTAGGCTGGATACGATTAAATAATTCCCTGAGTTACAGCCCAAGAAGGTAGTAAAGACAACTAATTGGGCCAGCGTATAAGGCCTGTTCTTCAGCGACATTGCGAGAGGAATATATTTTTCTACAAACTAGCACTATTTATTGTTATTGTAAATGGTCAAGCCTTCCTTGATGAATGAATGTTTTATTCCCAAGTTGGGTAGTAAATTATATAGGCGATTCTAATAATAAAAATTAGTTCAGCATACTCTGTGCAAAAAAAACATCTACAGCCAGTCCTTGTGGCCATATAAATGTAAGTTACATTTGTGGTTTCCCTATGAGGCCAGACCGCCCATTGTGAATTGAATCTGCACTGCTCTTGAAAATAATCAGAATTCATCCTCCCATTGTCGCCATGTACTGGGCCATTTAGGCACCCTGTTGTCCAGTCCGTCTGCTGTTTGCGGTTGGTCCTTGCACCTTCCCTTCCTCCTTGCTTCTGACGATATTCTTGTCCCTCTCCTGCTCGATTTGACAGTCATTTCTGTGTTCCCATCTAGCCCATTCATAGTGTAGTCTTTCCCTATGTGCCGCTTGCATTACTAGTCTGACTGTGCTCTTCTTTACCATCTGTCCCAGGTCAAGATGCCAACAAAGCTACTGCGCCTTGTGCAAAAGTCATATTTCCAGATTTCTGCTGCCGATTGTCCTTAGGTCTGTTTGGCAGTGGGTCCCCCAAGTTACACTCCAAGTAGTGTGCCATCGACTCCAATAGTGCCTCTTCACAGCTCCCTATTATCTTCGGTCTTGGTTCCATGTCCTCCTGACTGTATGTCTCTGCGCTGACCTCTCCGTCCCTTGCTGACATTTCACATTTCTCCAGTTGGGTCTTTGGTTCCTCTCTGCGATGGTTCTTTGGACAGCAGCCCATTTCCCTTTCCGGATAGGCCCTGGCATACCACGCGCACTGCCTTTGCATTATTGGAGTGTTACCCAGTAGCAGCTTGAGCTCTAGTGAGCACTCATGTTACTTTGTGAGCATATAGAATTTATAATAAAATATTAGCATAGGAATAAGTGGGAACAATAATCTAACTTGGGATGCCGACGGGTCAATGTTTATATAGCCTTTTTCGTGGCCCATTTCCATTGACAGAAGTATGCCTTTCCTGCTACTCTTAGCGTCGCTGAGTTATGACTCTTTGTAGGTAGGCAATCCCTATCGGCGGCGGGATATTTGGGTGTTGAAAGTCCGGGACATCTGGCAAGCGTGTGTCGTTATGTAAACCATTGGACTGATCACATGTGCTGGTGCGCTGTCCTATGACGCACGTAGCAGTGAGTCACGAATCTCACGGCGGATCTTCTCACCCTTCAACATCAAGATCCACCATGATGACACTTATCACAAAAGAACAAGTGCATTTGGCTCTACAGGCCAAACTGTCATGGCTATAAAAAGCCAACATTTTCTCCCTCCACCTTTCATATATGTTTTCCCCTTACAATTAAAAAACTCTATATAATCACGTCTTTTTGTAATATATTAAGCTACCAAATCTAGTGTTTTTGTTGTTTGTCTAAAACTTGCAACATATCAGTCAACTGTTCAATATCGGCTTGAGGACGAGACTCTTTAAACGGCGATTTACGTTTAGTACTACCAGTAGTAGAAAGTGGTACAAAGTCATCGATATCGTTGGCTGTTGTCGTAAATGTCGAAAAATCCGCCCAATCCATTGATTCGTCATCGTCCACCGCCGGTGCCATCATCGCATGTCCACGACTGCCTACAAACATAAAGAAGGGAATATGTAATATAAGAAAGAAATAAGTAAATAATAGAAAGAAAGAAAAAAGAAAGAGAGAAGGGGGTAGGGTGTGTGTGTGTGGAAGGGAGAGCTTACGCTGGAGGAGAAGTAGAAGGAGGAGAAAACTGAAGTATCGGAGAAGATTTGTGAATCGGTGATAACGGCAACGTAGGAAATCCGGGTAAAGCATCAATAGCCTTACTACGCCTATTACGCCTTC
The DNA here is from genome assembly GCA_027577415.1 of Coemansia sp. RSA 922. NCBI lineage: Eukaryota > Fungi > Kickxellomycota > Kickxellomycetes > Kickxellales > Kickxellaceae > Coemansia > Coemansia sp. RSA 922. The sequence continues at coordinate 8,109 of JANBQS010000031.1, read as the reverse complement.
TATCGTCCATGGTAGTGTCAATACGTAAAGTATCAGGAACAGTCATAGCCACCGAACCGTCGTCATCAATATTGACCCCGCTAAGATCCAAATCCCCATCGTCCGAAAGATCGTCCAAATAACGCAACCCCGATTGCGGCAGACTACAAGCCCGCATACCATTCGACTCGCGAACCGGTTTCACAGTAGGAGATGACGACACACTGCCTCGAACTGATCCTGCTGCTGTATTACTACGTTGACGCGACCCCGATGATGACGATCCGTTGGCAGCGGCACCACCCATTTTGACAGTATCGGATTTGAGCTGACCGACAAACTCACAAGTATTCGCATCCAAATAAGGAAATTGTCCCTGTGACGCCGCCTGAATAACCATTTCACGCGAGATACCGACTCCCGCACTCTGACTACGTGATCTCTGTCTCCTAGCAGCGAACGATCCAGATCTACCACGACCGTCACTGTCCTCCGCAATAGGCGCTGTGGATGTGCTGATATCGGCAGGTACTATGTTATCTAGTTCTGAGCTGGAGAGCGAGCGCTGTTTAGATTCGCGATAAAGAAGATCCTGAAGACGACCCTTTGGCTCACCACCGTTCAATGCGGCTGCTTGTTGTTTGGCTTTTAGTTTGCTAATAGCCGGTGGAAGAAAATTAGGAAGTGGCGGCGGTACAAACGCCATAGTCTGTTGCGGAGTAGGTCTAGGCGGAGTCTCTGGAGGCGGTCCATTAGAATGATTCGATAACGATAGTAAATACGACGGAAGCAACGTCTGATCGTATCCGGCTACTGTATCTGCGCTACCATCAAATGACAATCGTATCACTTGTCGACGACCCTCTACACCACAATCGGGTTCAACAAAACTAGTATCTACAGATTCTGACAATAAATTACCTTCCTCCTCCTCTATCGTATTCGATAACGACCGGCCGTACTGCTTTTTGCCACTGGTCGTCGATTGGTTATTACGCGCTGCTTCGGCCAAATCAGCAGCACGATTACGTAAAAAATCGTTCATACGACCCATCTCCGACGCACCATCATCATCGTCATCCTCCTCTTCGACAACAACAACGGGATCAGCAGCAGCCTTTTTGTCGTCACTGGTAGTAGACAGTGGGTGTTCGTTCTGGTGACTACGATAACGACCAATACGCTCAGCTGGACCAATATCCCTAGCATGATTATCGCTATCATCAATAGTATCATCGGCAAGGTCACCGTCGTCGTCATCGTCGTCTTTAATAATAAACTGGTCCTCGTCGTCTCGAGTCACCGATGGATTAAAGTACAACCGCGAGTGATTAACGTAATCAATACCGCTTTCGTCGTCTTCTTCGTTCGGATACATTGACGTACTCGTATGGTATCCACGGTCGCCGCCAAATCCACGACGAGAGTACTCGCTCTCATCATCTAGCTCTTCCTCATCATCATCGTCGTCTTCATCGTCTTCGGGACCATACGACTCGTTAGACGACGGATCGACAAGGCCCATACGAGATACAAACACCTGGTTACTATTGCCACCAAGTTCCGAAACCCCACTGTCATCAATATCGCCCAATACACTGTCATTGTTAGCGCCGCCGGGTCTTTCGCCGCCAAGTGGTTGTTGATCGCGATCGCGTACTTCCTGTAGAGTCCTAGCGACATAATCCAACCACTCGTCACCGTCAATATAGGGAGCAATAAGAGGCTCTAAAGCGGCACCAGAGAGTTCAAGTAACCTAGCTACTTCTTCTCCAATACCAGTCAAATGACCCATATAACCAAGTCTAATACCACGAGGCTGACGACAAACAAAATCGTTATTAGCACAGGCCTGAGCGATCCTCGAAGTAATCCTTACATCGCGAAATGCCACAACGATAAGCGCTACGTTACACTCCAAACTCAATGGCAAATTGAGCACTTGGTGCATAATATCGTAAACGACCGAATGCAGGAAATTGTTCAATCCGAACTCGAAGAATAATTCCACACAGGTTGTCAATACTCCGTGCTCGATCAATTTCCATTTCAACAGCTGCCCCACCGCCGTATTACTCGAGTCGTGGTCCTTTGCCTCGCTAACTACCAGCGCCACGTCAGAGTATACTGATGCTGCGCCGTCACCAAACGCGTACTCGGCTATATCGCTACCATGCGGCGTTCCACAACCCTCGGACGTAGTGGCTACTGCAACAGTCGGACTATCGCGATGCGACACTGGAGATGCTTCCAGTAATGGCGACGACACTGACTGGTTTAGTCGAGGCATATTGGAGCAATGCAGAAGCTCAGCAAAAAGCTCACAGATACGCAGGCGCTCAAAACCCAAAGGCTCGCGCATACCCTGAGTAGTTGGTACTGGTGCTGTGGCACTACGCGGATTCTTTAATAAAGCGACCAAGTCTCCAGTACGCTCAGCCAGTACGCGCATCATATCAGACAAGTCCACATTAGGCATACGAGGAGTTGAACCACCGTGGGACGACTGATCGGGCGACTCTTGCTGGTCAGTATCGGGCGATATAGGCGAATCCCCAGCAGTCACCGTGGTAGTATCGGAGTAATTGCGACGAATAAGCTCGATAAATATATAGACGCAGTTAATCAGCGTAGATGTCGCGTGTGGCGCATCGCGGTCCAACATAAAATTGGCCAGCCTGGTGACAGTCGCCTCGCTCTTGAGCTCCTCGATAAGTGCGTTGGCGCCAATAGTAGGCTGGCTCGGGTTGTTGCACTGAGAGATGGCGATAATATCCAAAAGCACTTGCGCCGCCAACGAGTGCGTCTCAGGGTCGCACCCAGGACCGAGTCGGTCGACTAGCATGGGGATGAGGCGGTACTCGCTTAGCCAGGCGATTATACCGGGACCGTTTTCCAACTCTTCCAAGCTGATCACTTTGAGTAAAAGGTCGACTATCGCCGATACTCCCAAGTGCGCTAGGAACAAGGGCACGGCGTCGCCTTGAGCGCGAACAAAGTCCAAGGTCTCGTAGGGCTTGCGCTGCAGAACGCTACACATTACGCGCGAAAAGTACGTCGCTTGCAAGGCATCCACTTGGCCACTAGGTAGACGCATAATACCCCAGAGCAGCTCCAACAAGTGCTGTCGTGGTCCACTACCCACCTCGCCGCTATCAGAGCTGCTACTAATCTGACCACGCTTGGTGTTTGGCGAATACTCGTCGTCGTCGTCGTCATCACTTTCTTTTTCTTCTTCTTCTTCTTCTTCTTCGTCCTCATCGTCGCTTTCGGCAAAGTCGCGGGCGGCATAAGAAGCGACCAGAGTCTCGGCAAAGGCCATACTGTTGCTGCATAAAACCTCGCAAGAGGTAGAGGCCATTTTGGAAAACTTGAAAAACTCTTCAGTAGCAATGTACTCGACCATTTGCTTCAAGTTGTGAGGGAGGACGAGGCTAAAAGGGAGAATTTTAAAAGAGAGTGAAATTAGTTGAGAGTGAGAGGAATTAAATTGTTGTCATTGAAGTTGTGCTACTTACTAGGTCAAGACTTTCGGGTTCTGCTCGCGTACTTCTTGCAAAAGATCAGGCTCGCCAAGTACTTCTTCTAGCGTCAAGTCTTCCTTGTCCAACAGCTTGTCAATGTTTGACGCATGCTGAAGACCAAAACGCCAAAGCATAGTGAAAAAATACAAGAAAGAAGGAAAAAAGAGTCGGGAAAAATAAGGTTGACGCGATAAAATAAAAATAATAATAAAAAGAAGGAAACTTTCAACGCATACGCTTTTTTTTGGAAATTAAACGAAATAAAAGACAAAAAGACTCTTGGGTACACGCGCTGTGGTTAGTAGTGATAAATTCCGCGCTTGGAAAGAAAAAAAGAGGGGAGAGCTGAACCGAGTTGAACCGCAATCTGATAAGACAATGACAAATTCTAATTCATTCTAAATATAGACCGGTCCCAAAGAGAAGAAGAAAAAGATTGTTGTTATTGTTTTCATATAAAAAAATAAACCATGAATACTCATTAACAAAGTATTCTTAAAACTCGAGATCGAGAGTGGGCACAGGGCGGTTCTTGTAGTAATCAATGAGCTTTATCGCCTTTCCAGCAATGACTTCGGGGACCAGTCCAAAGTGCTTGTACAGCTTGTCAACAGGACCAGACGCGCCAAACGAGTCAATGCCAATCGGACGGTGGACGTACTTGTGCCATCCAAAGGTCGACAAGGCCTCGACGCTGATCGAGGGCACGCCAGGCGTAAGCACCGAGTGGCGGTACTCATCCGACTGAGCATTGAACAGCTCCAAGCACGGCATCGAGACGACCTTGACGGCCAAGCCGTTCTCGGCAGCCAGCAGCTTGGCCGTGTCGACGGCAAGCGACGTCTCGGATCCAGTACCAACAATGAGCAGATCAAGCTTGGCTCCGTCGTCGGATCCGAACATCTGCAGGTTGTAGCCGCCCAGCATGGCGCTCTCGATCGACGAGCCCTCGAGCTGCGGCAGGTTCTGGCGCGTCAACGACAGCACCGACGGGCGGTCGCTGTGCTGCAGCGCGGCCAGGTAGGCGGCCGACACTTCGTTGCCATCGGCCGGGCGGAAGTTGAGGTAGTTGGGCGTGGCGCGCAACATGGCCATCGTCTCGATCGGCTGGTGCGTGGGGCCGTCCTCGCCGAGTCCGATCGAGTCGTGCGTCATGATGTACAGCACGCGCAGGTGCGACAGCGCGCTCAGCCGGGTGGCGCCCGCCGCGTACGAGATGAAGTTGAGGAAGGTCGACGCAAACGGAATGTTGGCGCCATAGGCAGCAATGCCGTTGGAGATGGCGGCCATGCCGTGCTCGCGCACGCCGTAGCGCACGTAGCGGCCGGCGTAGCTGCCCAGGCCAGTCGCCTCGGGCTGGAAGTCGACGGCGCCCTTCCACCGCGTCAGGTTGGATCCGGTCAGATCCGCGGATCCGCCGATCAGCTCCGGTACCAGACCCGCAATGGCGTTGAGGACCCCCTCGGACAGCTTGCGCGTGGCCACGGGCTTGTCGGCGGGCGTGTAACGCGGCAGCGCCTTCTCCCAGCCGTCGGGCAGGCGGCCCTCAATGCGCCGCACCAGCTCGGCGTGCAGCTCGGGGTGGGCCTGCGCATACTCGGCCAGCAGCGCATTCCACTCGTCCTCGCGACGCGCGCCCTCGGCAGCGCGCTGGGCGTAGAAGTCGTAGACGGCGTCGGCCACGCTGAACTTTTGCGCCGGGTCAAAGTCGAACAGCGCCTTGACCGCCGCCAGGCTCTCAGCGCCCAGCGGCGCCCCGTGCACGCCCTCGGTGCCGGCCTTGGCCGCGCCAAAGCCAATGGTCGTCTCGACCTTGATCAGCGTTGGCCGATCAGTCTCGGCCTTGGCCGCCTCGATGGCGCGCGCCAGCCCGTCGAGGTCGTTGTCGCCGTCCGCCACCTCCAGCGTGTGCCAGCCGTACGCCGCGTAGCGCTCGAGCACGTTCTCGGTAAACCCGAGCTTGGTTGATCCGTCGATCTGGATGCCGTTGGAGTCGTACAGGACGATGAGGTTGCCCAACTGGAGATGGCTAAAGAAGTAAGAGTGATGATTAGTAATGGGGTCATTTTACTCAGCCAATGGTGTCATACTCACTCAGCATATAGCAAGTAGCCAATAGCATATAATTCTTTCACTTACCCCGCCAATGAGCTTGCCTCCGAGGCTACTCCCTCCTGAAGACATCCGTCGCCAGCAATAGCGTAGACGGTGTTGTCGATGACAGTGAACCCGGGCTTGTTGAAAGTCGCCGCCAAGTGGCGCTCGGCAATCGCCATGCCCACAGCGTTCGAAATGCCCTGGCCAAGAGGGCCCGTAGTCACCTCGATACCGTCAGTATGAGTATTCTCGGGATGACCAGGCGTCTTCGACCCGAGCTGCCTAAAGTTCTTCAGGTCGTCCATCGTCACCTTGTATCCCATCAGGTGCAGCAGCACATACTGCAGCGCGCACCCGTGCCCGTTCGACAGCACGAACCGGTCGCGGTTCAGCCACTTGCTGTTCTTGGGGTTGGCCGTTAAGAACCGAGTGAACAACACATGTGCCATTGGCGCACATCCCATTGGCGCTCCGGGATGTCCCGAATTCGCTGCCTGCACCATGTCGGCCGCCAGAACACGGATAGTGTTGATCGAGAGTTGGTTAATGCCAGTCATTCTTCTTACAACAAAAAAAAAGTACTTTGGTAAGCGATATAAATATAAAAATGATAATGAATATCAAGAGAACACAAAAGTGAGAGTGAACAAGATAAAGTGGGTCTGGACCTTTTTTATGTTCCTCTTTTCTGCGATTACTCATCTATTTGCCTCCCCCACTCCTCTGATTTATCAGCGCGGACTAGGGGTGAGCTGACGGCTCACTAATCGAGATCATACACTCGAGCCGATCACGTGTTTTTAGCCCCTCTCACTTTTTTTCTTTTCTATGAGCTTATAGCGCCCGAAAATTACGCCATTCTCTTTGAACAAAGAAAGTCGAGCAAAAAAAAAAACATGTCGCCATAAAATCCTATTATTGCGTGCTTTTCAAACTTTTGTTTGGGGTATAAAAAGAATCCTTTTTTTCCCCTCTCTTTTCTTCTCTCTCTCTCAATCTCATCAACTACTTATAACATTCTTTTACCAACTACTACAACATGTCTGAGCCAATTACTCTTGTCATAACCCCAAAGGTTGTTCTCATCAACAACCCTGCCAAGTTTGAAATAACTGTATTTCATGACAATCCCCTTAGCCTTATTAAGGAGAAAATCAATGAACGTTCCAGATATCCATTACATGGACAGATATTGGTCAAAGGTGACATACCTATCTCAGTTGATGACAACTTGGATAAAACTGTTGGCAGCCTTGGATATGCTAAGAGTCAAGAATTAACTCTAGCTTATAACCTACAGTAGTACTACTTTCTAGTCAGTTTGTCAATCAGTATAGATTACTATTGTAGGAACTGTGCATGGCATACTGGCTTAGGTTTCCTTAACTCACTTCTTATATCTTTATTATTTATATAATACGAGACATTAGAACGGTGACTTAGGCTAATGCCAAATAAGCTAGATACTACACATCTACAACTATTATTTAAAATAGACTGAATACTTGCTTGTTTTTTCTTTTAAATATATATAAAAACTAGATCAATTCACTACATTTGGCCATTCTCCAGAAAAATATACTCCCCATGTTTAGGGGCTAAAAATCAATGTTTATATACATATATAACATGGCACTGATTCAGAAATGGCCCTTATACTAACCTCACACTCTGCAGATACTGAGTCAACTAAAGACCATTGCTACTTCTACCTAGCTCTCTACCTAGCCAATCCATAATTTAAGTTGTTTGCTATTTTCTGGCCAAATCAGAACAAACGTAATACCCTCCTTAGTTACAAATGAAGTTATATTTAGTGCTTCAATAATACTACTATCACTTATCACTTGAAGTCCTTTATCTCCAACTTTTAATAGCATCATTGCATTATCTGGTATTGGCCCATTAAAATATACTGGAACATGTTTCTTTCCATCCTTTATAGGTATAGTAGTATCTGAGGTTAATAAATGCTCAATTTTAGCTTTAATAGCATCTCCAGCAGCATGAGCAATGTCATGGTTCCTAAAATACAGCACCAGTCCCTTCAATATATTATCATCAGTATCACTGGTTGTCTCAAAATTGGTCATTGTCTAGAGTATAATGTGATTGGAATATAAATATAATATAAAATCTGATTATTATAATTGTGTTAATGGTTTGTTGAAGAAAATAGAAGGAATTGAGTAGGAAGAGAGAGAGAGGGAGGAAGAAGAGAGAGAGAGAGAGAGAGGGGGGTTAGAAGAAGAAGAGAGAGAGAGGGGTTAGAAGGGGGTTAGAAGAGGGGTTAGAAGAGAGAGGGGTTAGAAGAAGAGAGGGGGTTTAGAGAGAGGGTTAGAAAGAAGAGGGGTTAGAGAGAGAGGGGTTAAGAAGAGAAGAGAGAGTTAGAGAGAGGGGGTTAGGAAGAGAGAGAGAGGTTAGAAGAGAGAGGGTTAGAAGAAGAGGGGTTAGAGAGTTAGAGAGAGGGGTTAGAAGAGTTAGAGAGGGGTTTAGAGAGAGAAGGGTT
>JANBQS010000030.1:0-52348 GCA_027577415.1 Coemansia sp. RSA 922 | reverse complement strand
CAAATCTCTGTCTACTATGAAATTTCTGGATACTTTTTAGATATTTGGACATTTGCACAGATGTGCTTGACCCTCACTAAACACAGATCACAGGCCTTGATACCAGAAAAGTTTATGATAGGCACTAATCCGTTGCCTGCCAACCACTCCCAAGCCTCGTCAGACCTTTCAGGCATGCTACCCGAGTCATAGAGCTGGACATAGTTAGTCGGCTTGACTGAATCGCACAGAGAGTAGTGCAAGTCAAGGCCAAGTCCCTTCAGCCAGCCCTGCATGTTGACTATGAGAGGGATAACCTGGTGGTTCAGATCAGCTGCACTACTAGCATACACCCGTTTCCACTGACTTTCAGGCATAATCGAGTACTTGCAAACAGAGACTGTACCAGACAAAATGCAAACATTGACAATACCCTGGAATACCACTGCTCTACCCTCTGGTATCTCAACAACAGCACCATAGTGCTCATCAGTCAGCACACTGCTGTCAATGGCCACCAGTCAGTATGTATCACCCAGTCTACTTGACCCGACCAACATACTATTGTGAGGTGATGAAGGCTCCCATGTCGTGGCTACAGGTAGGTATGTAGGATTGGAGCTTCCCATTGCACTAGGTGTAGTCGCTCTTAGAGCCACCTTGATTGTACAAGGACCACTAGCCGAGCTGGATTGAGTGCTCATAGGCTGCAGACGTGGCATAAATGCCCTTTGGCTCTTTTTCACATTTACTGATTCCATTTGACAAGCTGATTCTGGCAATAACGCCAATGTGGCCAGAACCAAAACAAAAAAATGCTTGACAAAAAGTAAAGAGCCAAAACCTGTGGAAAGCTGTGCTTTGGCCTGTCAAGAGATTTTCTGTACAGCCATGATTAGAATATGCCAATAAATTAGTAATAGTGCCAGATTTCTGAGTACCAATGTACTTTGCTCGTCGTTTTTGTAACAAATAAGCAAATTAATTACCGCTTATAAACTGGGACATGCTACTCTCTAAATGAGTGGTTTGGTGCCACCACAATATAGTTGCAAAGATAATTGTTATTTACGCTGAAATAAAACTACCCTAGCAGAATTTACTGACCAAAGTCGCTGGTCTTGACTAGTAGTGCAAACATCCCGTCTTTTGCCAACAGTTCTTGAGGAGTGCCTATTTCAGCAATGGTGCCCTTGTCCATGACAATGATTCGATCACTGTTCATAATCGTCTCTAGGCGATGAGCAATGGTCAGCACAGTACAATCCCTAAACTCTTTAGAAATAAGCTCTTGTATTGACTTGTCTGTCTCCAAATCAACATTGGCTGTGGCTTCGTCAAGTACAACAATCTTTTGATTGCGCATAATCACGCGGCACAAACCAAATAGCTGCTGTTGACCACTGGTAATTCTTCCAAAGCATTCGTAAATCGACCTATCAAGCCCATGAGGTTTGCGAATGTCTGCTAGGATTGACGCACTAGGCACTTTGTTTAGTAAAACCATCGTCAACCGCTTCAACCAGCTAGCACTCTTCCATTGCTCTCTTATACAAGCCTCTTCTTTCTGACGAGCTGTCATGTTGGCATAATCACTGCGTGAGCTTTGGTAAGACGACATATGCTTCGCCAAGCCACACTTTATCAGCGCTGCCCACATTTCCTCAACGTCAAACTGATTCAATGGGTCCAAATTATTTCTAATTGATCCGTTAAACATGGACGACTCTTGAGGAATCATACCTAGTCGTGGTCTGTAGTCGCCAACGCCAAACTCGGAAATGTCTTGACCATCAATTGAAATAGAACCGCTTGTGTTATCATGGATAAACCTAAACAATACCTTGGCCAACGAAGACTTGCCAGCACCAGTCCGTCCAACAATGCCAATCTTCTCTCCTGGATTAATGGTTAAGTTGACATTCTTTAGAGCATAGCCATGGTGCACGCCATACTTCATGCCAAAGTCACGTAATTCAATCTTGCCATTCAATGGCCACTGTGCTGATGGTCGGCAGCTATCAACTACATATGGCGCCTCTGCATCCCTCTCAGCTAGGTTTCGGAACTCATTAATCTTTGTCAACAAATTTAACACGGTTGTTGGAAGATTTAACAAGTAGCTGGTTTCTCTACTGAGCGAACTTGAGACATCCTGGAACTCGGCAACTGCACTAGCTTGTATATCATTTCCACCAATCTTCGTCAAGACGATATATATGTACAACAGAGTAGCATCTAACATAGCATCAATGATCTGGCGTAGTAGACCATTCAAACGATCCACTGACGACAAAATCATATCAAAACGAGAAAAGTTGTCAGCACCCTTGATGTAGTTGTTAGTAAAGTAGGACTCTACACCAAAGAGGCGAATCATCTGTGCTCCTCTATTGGCCACATTATTACTTTGTTTAGAACTATTACCCCCTTTCTTTGAGAGTTTATGGAGCCCCTCCTCAAGTTGAGTTATAGGACTAAACACCGTTTGTAATATCCATGCATACAGCAATACACAAACCAAAAGCCATGGTGATGCCATAGCAATTCGGTATACCAACAGAATTGCTGATATAACATGTGAGCCCTCACGCATGAAGAAGCTGGAAGCAGAGTGTACCATTGTACCAGATGCACTGGAATGCATATTATTAATGTCATCATTCTGACTTTCTTCGTGGTATGATAGAGGTGCAAACAATAGGCCGCGAATAAGCATTATGTCGATACTTTGCTTGTACCCGTAGTCTATTATCCTGTTATTTAGATAGCGATACAGGTCGTTTATAAGTCTGAGAGACACTTTACTTAATACACCCATGACAATATATGTAAGCATTGCACTGTTGTTGGCCTGACCAGTAATGCTGTTGGCTCTCAATACATCAATCTTGTAAGTTTGTAGTACATATTGCAATATCTCACTAAATAATGCAGATAACACAGCCGTTACTATAACTGGCAATCCACATATGCGAATTGCATACAGGGTATTATCCCAGTGCGACCACTGCTTTGGATAGTGGGAGTTCTTGTCAGCATTGCAATTGGAACTATTGGCGCTGATAGTCACACCATTAGTCTCATTCAAGATGTTACCTGTTTGCTCCTTCTTTAAAGCCGACACAGTCTGCAGCTCATTGCTGGGGCTACCACCCATCTTGGGCTTACATATTGTCAAAGTGTTGCATTTAGGTACGGTATGGACCTGAGGAGTTTGCACCTTAACAGAGACACTGCCATTATCTACCATGACTACTTGGTTGCATAGTGTTGAAATACTGTCTGCATTGGAAATGACAAAGCGCAGCTTGTCTCCCAGCAATCCAGTGCTCAAGATAATATTGTCCAGAATATGGCGTTTGACAATGGCATCAACCGCTGACAAGGGGTCGTCCAAAAAGTAAATGTCAGCTCTTGAATACACAGTTCTGGCCAAAGCCAAGCGAGCCCTTTGGCCACCAGAAATGTTGATACCATCCTTACCAATAACAGTCAAATCACTGTTGGGCCACACCTCCAAGTCATCAATAAGTGCACAAGCACCCAACACCTTCCAGTAATAATCCTCGTCATAATCACGACCAAAGAGAACATTTGCCTGCAAGGTGTCATTCATAATACGCGGTTGCTGCTCCAAGTATGCAATCTTGCCAACCAACCTTCCTGTTCCTTGCGTCATCTCCACTTCACTGCACATGGCTAACAACAGTGATGACTTTCCAGAACCAGTATTGCCAACTATTGCAACCAACTCTCCTGCACTAGCACTTAATGAAACATCTAAAAGAACATTTTTAGCCTTATCTCCTGTTCCCCAGATAAAGCTACAATTGTCCATCTCTACTAATGGACCAATATTCGACGTGTCTTCTGAATGTGGCAAAGAGTTGAGATAATCGCCTTTGAGCAATGTTTCAATCTCGCGGTTAGTGGTAACTACTCCTTCAACACTACGGAGGTTGCGCTTTAGTGAGTTAATGTAAATCTGGAGAGTTCTTATAAGCAAGTCAATCTCAACGATTTGGGTATTGGAAATATTGACGCCTGCCATTGCTTGTGAGTTCACAAACACATAGATGGCGGCAAGAGTGCCAAGTTCAGTAATGACAGGGCTAACTAACTCAAACAGCTTCCAAGTAAGTAGTATTACTGGTGCATACCAAGGAAGGCGACTATCATGAAGGGAGGTTGGCTTGAGTTTCGGATTTAGAAACATCTGTTCCCAAGCAAATATCTTTATCAACTTTATGCTATTCGATATAGTATTCAATTTTGAGGAAAGACTGACAACTTGTCCTCTTGATTCCCATCTACCTTTTCTGCCCACAGTATACTCTAGTCCCCATCTAAGGCCAGAGAACAAGTAAGGTAAGGCGATTGCAATCAACGCATAGTAGCCCAATTGGCTGTATAGCATTGTGCCTGTTATAACTACAGACAGTAGTGAGTTAATCAGGATTTGGACATTTTGAGGAAAGTTTGTCAGCGTGATTAGAAGACAACCTCCACTGTTGCCCTCGTTTGACTTTTTTTTCTTAGCCCTAGCCTCATCAACGGCAAGCGGAACAGCTCAAGATAAATTGCGTTTTGAGTCCTTGACATCTCATTGTCAATATATCCTTGAGCTATGCTCTGCGGACTCTTCAACAGCTCCACCAGCAATACACGGGATATATCAACAAAAATACTGTAAATGCTGTAGTTGGAAAAATCCCCAATATATTGCATAAGATTTCTGTTTAGCCTGAGCTGAATCAGTGGAACAAACTGGACCAGCAATCCAATAATGTAAACGGGAATCATTGGGCGCCACATCATGCGGAAAATGGCACGCATAATAAAATAAGACTCATTTATGTTGTACTTGAACTCGCTATAAGCATTGCGCAGCTGGAATCTCTCTGGAAGTGGCCATATATCGTTAGCAGTCAGTTGGCGTAGTTTTTGTAGCTTTATGAGGTGGCGTGCTTGTGCGAAAGAACATTGCTGGAGCACTTGGTTTAGCAAGGATTTGCTAGAAGCGTCAAGGTTTTCCAAAACAAGGGCGCAGTGCAACAAAGCACACACTACACTGTGCCACATATCGTTAGAGCCATTTAGCGATCTGTAAATACCCAACATGTGAAATGCTTGAAACCATATGTAGCTATATGACGAAGGAGACAGAGCTGGGGACACCAATACGGCAAAAGAGAATAGAAGGCTACTCCAAGCAAGAGACGAGTGGACAGTAAGTGCTGCAAGTGTAGCACAGGCAACTAGAGACGTAGTGTTGCCAAACCACTTGAACGGCAGAGTCTTTTTGCGAAAACCCATGTAAAGCGACATGGCTATGACGGCAGCATCAGCGGCTGGAAAAGCAGAGCGCTGCAACACCGAGGTTGCAAAATAAAAATATTCCTGGATAATCATTGAAAGCACAAGAGAAGCAACTAGATGACCAAGAAATGTAGTGGAGAAAAAATTGAGTAAAGAAGAGCAATCAATATTTCTTGCCAGCAGGGAGTATGCCCTTTTTTATTTACCTGACAGTGCGCTCGATTATTCAGCTAGCAGAAAGAAAATGCTGCAGCCAAAGCAAATCTTTTGTTGAAAGGACTAAAGCTCTTTGGCAATAAAGTCACCACTTTATTGCCTATGCCTCTGAAGCGCGGCTTCCCCAGGTATCCTCTTGAAAAGCATCTTCTAAAACCACTTTCTTCTATATTTTTCTTTTAGGAGTGCACAGGTAAAAAAAAGGGGGAACGGCTCTTGAGCTGACTCTATATAATTATGCTCCAGGTTTTAGAAATTTTAAACGTAATTTAGCCAGCATACAAGCAATAAACTGGAACAGAGTAAGTATATTTATGGACAAATGGAATATGCAAATACAGATGCTACAGTAAAGTAGTTAGGCTATTGGCTAAGGTATCCAATGCTCCGAAGGTAACAAAACAGAGCCACCCATTGTTCTTGGGTCATCGAAAGCGCTGGCAAGTTGGCGACAAGCTGAGGAGCTGGCATCGGATTAGGTAGCGCCAACCCAGAGACGGCAAATGTTGCAAGAGCAACAAAAATAGTAGATGGTTGCATTATGAGAGAGAAATATGTGTGGTGATATGTATTTATAAAATTTCAAAACAGGAGCAAACATGCTGGACCTTTTATACCCCCCCTCAAATGTCACCAGCTTGAGACATGCCGGCATTGGGTAAGGACCAGCTTTGACAATACGGTATTGTTCGCTGGACTGTATTTCTTTTAGACTGCGCATTTCGGCAACAACTCCATGTACACAACGGCATTACGAAAGCTGTTCGGCTCAATGCCAGACAATAGACTGGCATATAATAAAGTTTGTAAACATATATATTTATAGACGAAAGATACGGCAAGAATAGCAAAGCAACAAGAAAAAAAAAAGGCTTGGCCAAATCTAGCTATGCTCATTGTTGGATGCCGCTAGCCATGTCAGCGCCTCGACAACCTTCTCCGAGCTGACCAAGTGCCACGCAGCAGCGCTCTTCTTGTCAGCCGGACCGACCATGATGGTAAAGTAGTGCGGCGGCGCATCCCTCGACGCAGCGTCACGAGCACTGGCCTCAGAATCATTGCCAGCTATACTCAGTCTCATCGCACGCAGGGCGCGGAACATATCCTCGTCAGTCTTGTCGTCGCCAGCACAAAGGACAAAGTCCCACTGCTCCGGGTTAGCGCCAACAAGTCGCTTGACAATCTCGCCCTTATTGACCGAGATGGGCCTCACTTCTAGACACTTTTTGCCAACAAGAGTTTCGACAGGTCGCTTGGAGACCACGGCATTCTCCAAATGGTTCATGCATTCCTTGGCTTGGAACTCGCCATACTCAGGGTCGGCATTGCGGTAGTGCCAAGTAATCGAGGTCTCCTTTGCCTCAATAGTCGAGCCCGCTGTGCGCTCAGTGTAAAACTCAAAAATCGACATTACTTCCTCCTTCCACCCCATGTCCATATCATCAAGCAGGTTGATCCACTCTCCGCCAGGGTAGCGGATAAACGAACCGTGCTCTCCGCTGAGCGCAAGGCCCTTGATGCTGCCCAAGTGCAGTTCGAGGAACTGCCGATCGCGGCCCGAGATGACACAAACAAAGTTTTGCGGGTCGGCACATAGCTGGTTCAGCGCCTTCAGCATGTCGGGCGGAGGCAGCGCCTGAGCAGGAATATTGGTAATGGGCGTCAGCGTGCCGTCGTAGTCCAGCATTATCAGACGCTTCTTGGCCGCTGCAAAGCACTTGGTCATCAATGGCAAGTCGAGGTGCGGGGTTTCCGAGTTTGTCTGGCCGGCTAGCACCGTGGCGCGCAAATCCTGGATGACGGTAATGGCCCAGTGCTGGGCGTCGTGGCCCATTACGTGGTTGTGCATCTCAGTGTAGCGCACCTTCTTCTCCTCGGGGCTCATACGCAGAGCTGTGTCGATTGCCTGAGCGACGCCCAAGTAGTCCCAGGGGTTGATCTGAATTGCGCCACTGACAGAGCCTGCCGTTCCAGTAAACTCGCTGAGAATCAAGGGGCTATGCTTGTCCTCTTGGCACACGACAAACTCGAGCGAGCCCGTGTTCATGCCGTCGCGGATAACCGTGATCAGACAGAGGTCGGCAATGTTGAGTAGCGCCATGTACTCGTCGGTGTCCAGGAAGGAATTGTGATACATGACGGGCATAAACTCAAGCGAGCCAAAGTTGCTGTTGATCGAGGTGACGAGCTCCGAGATCTTGGCTTCAAGCTTGGGCTGGCGATTCTGACCGGGCTGAGTGACTTGAATGAGCACCACGTTGTTCTGCCACTCTGGACAGGTTTCCAGGAGCTTCTCAAACGCCTCGAGTTTCTGCTTAATACCAGCGACTTCGTCCAAACGATCGCGCCCAACAATGATGCGCTTGTTGGCAAACATCTCGCGCATGGTCTTCATCTTGGCCTGTACGCTGGGCAAGGCGCGACGAGCCTGGACCGACTTGGCATCGATACCAATAGGGAAGACGCCAATGGAGACGATGCTGCCGTTGTTGTCAATGCCAGTAGGCGTGGACTCGAGACCCAATACGCGCGTGCACGAGCTCAAAAAGTGGCGAGCATAAGAGTACGTCTGGAAGCCGATGCTGGTTGACCCCAGCATGCCATTGAGAATCTCCTTGCGGTTGGGCAAAGATCTGAATAGCTCGGAGCTAGGGAACGGCGCGTGGAGAAACAACCCAATAGTGGCAGTGGGCTTGAGCTTGTGGAAGATCTCGGGCAGCAAAAGCAGATGGTAGTCGTGGACCCAGACTAGATTTCGATCAAGGCAAAATGGTAGCAGTGTTAGTAGCAGGACATCGATAACAGCACACAATCGCATCAAGATCTTATCGGATTATGTACAACAAAACGTTTGCATGGTGGGATCTGGAATTCCCTTTGGGAATTTGGGGGATGTTCCCTGAAAGATACACCCTCGCGGAGTACAACATGCAATGCACTCGTAGCCAGTAGCACCAGGAACGTGTACAAGGCACTTGGCTCAGAGAAAGAAAAAAACGAGAGTGAGTGAGCAAACGAGAGTAGGGGTGGGCTGCGTGCATAGATTGAACATGCCGCAGATTAGGGTTACCCGTGCGTCAGAGCAGGAAAAGGAAAAAAAAAGAAGAAAAATCCGAGTAGCCAACTTACCAATATCGCCTTCATTGTAGATGGCGCTGATAGCGCTGGCAAAGGTCTGGTTGGCCTTATTGTAGCAGTTCCACCACACGGGGTCCATGCGCCGCGAGTCGTCCCACGACATGTAATGCAACAGCGGCCACAGAATCTGCTTCGAGTACCCTTCATAGTGGCCATTAGCAATGTTCTCATCGATAAACACCGGCACGGCATCAAACGGCTTCAGCGCCTCAACGATATTAGCAATGCTTTCTGCCGACAGCGAGTCGCAAGCACGCTCCTGGCCGTCCCGGTCCTTGTAGTACCCGATCCAACCAAGCTGAATACACTCGGTGTTGGGGTGCTCGCCTAACGACCGAATGCCAGCATACATGGCGGTGTGGCCACTGCGTCTGGAGACAGTCCACTGGTATGGCTCCTCGGGTGTGGACTCGGACACAGCTACGGAGAACGGCAGAAAGTGTGACGCCGCGATGATCCGCACATGTGCCTTTAGCTCCTCGTATTTGCGGCTCTCGTGGGACATGGTGCCTGAGAACGAGTTGGCGCGCGACAGCGACACAACTCTGAGGCTGCGGCTGGCCGCTTTATCAAGGCTCTCTTTAGACATGGGGGTGTTGCAAGCTATGTTTGTAAGTGGTAGAGACAGTAGATGATGATGATAAAACAAGCAATAGCTGGAAAAAATTTAAAAAGAAGATAAGAGCCAGAAAGAAGAAGAGGCAGGTGTGAGAGAGCAGCTATTGCAGATAAAGTGGATGAGGGCCGAGACTGATGGACAGATTAGAGTGCAGATGCTCTCCCCCTATCTTTTCAGACAGGTATGCACGTGCGTCGCTGCTGCCACTTTCTGCACTAAGCAGCCACGGGTAGATGCAGGCCACCTCCTCCATTAATGCCCAAAGGATGCACATACAAGCTTGCTCGCCTAACGCCAGCTGGCTCAGAACATCGATCGCAATCGATAGAGACCTTGTATACGTCATCCAGGCCCTCCTATCTCTTCACTAAAGGCGATGATGATAACAGCTTAGCCAATTCATACACATTGCTTTTAGACTGCGCACAGCACACGTGTCACTCACGCTGACGCGTAATCTATGCAGACTGACACACACAACATTAATTAAAGTGTGATATATAGGAGAATGTACAAGCAAACGCAGGTAAGGCCTTCTTCTCACATGCGCAACGCAGGCTCAGCCCGAGCGATATCACCAGGTCTGCTGTCTGCTGGTAGCTGTGTGGGTCCCTGCGGTGCCTCGGGCAGCAGCTCAGGCATTGTGGGCATGGCGTCATTCAGGTACGACGGGACGTCCTCCTCAAAGTTCAGGTCATCGCCCAGCGCATCAAGCTCGGCCTCCAAATCGTGCTCATCAATGTCGTCAGGCAAGTTATAGCTCCGACCCATCAGCTCTTGCACTTCGTTCGCCTGCTCCAACAGTTCTTCCATATCATCCTGCATCTCGTATATCTTGTCTATATCTACATTCTTGTACTGCTTCTTCATGGTCTTGTTTGCATCCTGCATCGCTTGCATCGTCGTCATGGTGTTTTTAATGTTCTCCGTAGCAAGTACCGCCGACTCCATGTTGAACGACTGCTGCATAAGCTGGTCACGCTGCGCTTCGCACATTTTCTTCTGCCGCAAAACTGCCATGGCCCGCTTCTTTATTGCATCTTTGCCTGGCCCATCTCGCATCTTTTGCATTTTGTCGCGGAATCCCGCCAATTCGCCCTCAAACCTTTTAATTCGGACATCAAAGGCGCTCACTCGTGCTTCAGTCGACGCAATGGCATCGTCAAGAGTAGGTTTAGGCGCCTTTGGCTTGCCTGTGCCAAAAAGTCTGTTCATCGTTGAGAAAAGAAAAATACAAATATATGTGTAGAAATAATTCAAGTAATTGTGGATGAGAAAAAGCGAGAAAGCCACAAGAGCGAGCGCATTTTTTTTATTTTTGACCAAGGGGCGCCAAGGCCACATGTGACCCCCAAACTCGATGGATGCCAAGCCAAAGTGGTAATAAGCAAAATCCATTGCCCAGGAAATATTGAGATTAACCTCTATACCTTCACCTTCTTTTATGATTACAAATTATAATACAAGCGTATATGGCCTTTAGGACATCGCCAGAGTTTAGTTATCTGGCCCAAATAATAGGCAGGCCACTTGGAGACGTTCCAACGACGCTGTTGCCTCGAGATACATTTAGCGCCGCAGAAGACGTCAAACTAGTCACCAATGGGGCTGCGGTTGCACGCAAGCTAATAAAAGCCGGAATCCGACAAAAGGCCGAAGAATACGTGCTCTCCCAAGTCGCTCAGGTCATGGCCAGCGAGGAGCTATCAGCAGATGACGAGCGAAATATCAGCTCGCTTTTAAATATATATCCCGACATTATCAGCCAGATCCCAGCCGACACCGAACATATACGCACCTACGCATCTAGATGCTGGTTCATCGTATTAGCCATTATCGATAAAGCCACATCCTCCGTAGATATCAACCGCGTTATTCTGGATTCAATCACACAGCCAATGTCGACGATCCGTCATAGTCAAGTTGCTGGTGCACTGTTCCACAATATTGGCGCAGTATTCACGTCAACCTTGTTCGTGTATCTGAACGCCGTTGAGGCTAGCTGTCGCAATCGCCAGGACAACAGCGCCCAAGTTCAGCATCACGTAAAGCACGCCGCAATGGTTCTCGAAAAGGCGCTGTTAGACGATCCCAGTATCGCCGAGCAAATGTCGATTGAGCTCAGTTCATTTTGCTTGTCTTATCCGTGGGTTAAGAGGGCAGCCGATCTGTACCGGCTCTTATCGAGTATGCTAGATAAAGTAGCGTCCGAAGAGCACAGACCAGCTGATACCAACAGCGACGCTAATTCGCCTAAATAACAGTGTATATTCTAGAGCAGCTATTTGTAAGATACTTTGGTTCCATCACTAAACGTGTATGCAGACGTTATCGACATGAACAGGTCTTGGCACGGAACCCGCGCGCCTAGCTTGATACACAGCAAGAACGCCCCGCTTAGTTTGCGATGCAAGCTGTACGTCTCGTCGGGCGGCGGCGTCAGTCGATGGCGCAGCATCACGGGGATAGCAGAGCGGACGTTGT
This sequence comes from Coemansia sp. RSA 922, assembly GCA_027577415.1. Classification (NCBI taxonomy): domain Eukaryota; kingdom Fungi; phylum Kickxellomycota; class Kickxellomycetes; order Kickxellales; family Kickxellaceae; genus Coemansia; species Coemansia sp. RSA 922. The sequence goes on along the minus strand of JANBQS010000030.1, from coordinate 40,590 downwards.
GCGACACATCCTGGTTGCCAAAGTCATAGATACCCGGCGCCCTAAATGGCTTCCCCAGCTCAAGGACCGAGTCCACGTGAGCCCGAGTCATGACATCCGCCTCGTACCCAGTGAGGAATCCAAGCTCAGTTGACCAGTGACGGCACGCCTCGCGATCGCCATCCTTACCCGCCTTCAGCGTCAACAGGTATTTGTCTAAAAAGTGCTTGTCGTAAGCCCGCGATGCTCCAAAGTCCAATAGTGCGATTTTGCGCGTATCCTGGTTGTACAAAAAGTTCGCCCAGTTAGGATCAGTCTGCATAAACTCGAATTCGAACAGCTCTTGAAGGCAGAGCCGCATCACGCTGGTGCCGATGTAGTCGCGCGTCTCCTGCGAGTAGTTTACCGCCTCCTTCATAGCTGCGCCCTCCATATGTTCTGCAGTGAGGACCATGCTGCTCGACAGCTCGCTCACTAGCCTTGGCACGACAAACACGGGGTCGTTGGCCAGGTGCTCGCCAAACCTCACCATCGACTCTGCCTCACGCTTGTAGTCGCACTCCCAGTGCAACTCCTTCCGAGCTACCTTGATAGTGTTGTCAAGATACATGCCGCGAGGAAGCAGCTTGCTCATCAACAACAGCGACTGCAGGTTGTCCAGATCGCTGTCGATCGAGCTAGCAACGCCAGGATATTGCACTTTAACGGCTACCTTTTCAAACCCGTGGCGCTCACGCAACTGCGAGTTCAGCCGAGCCTCGTGCACTTGCCCAATCGACGCAGCGGCAAACGGCGTGTCATTAAACGTCGCAAATCCGTCGCGCCACTGTGGGCCAAGCTCCTTGGCTATACTCCGCTCCAGCTGCGGCAAGGGCACGTAGTTGGCAGAGTTTTGAACGCGCTGCAAAACCTGGGCAATCTCGGGCGACATGTTGTTCGAGTCCTGGATACTCAGCATTTGGCCCAATTTAAGTGCTGCTCCACGCATTTTTGAGAGTTTGCTTACAATACGGTCGATGTTGGCGCGAGTGAGGAATACCGAGGCCGCAGGACGCTCTTCACCTTTGCTTAGGGAGTCCGTCAGTCCAATGCCGCTCCACCGCTTTGTGGCCTCGCCCAGGGCGCCGAATCCTAGGCCTACAGCCAATGATCCGTAGTGAAACAATCGGCTGACACGGTTCGAGGGCATGCTCGATGCTCGCAGCTCGTCCCTATGCTCGAGTAAGTCAATGTCTGGAATAGCAGGTCGTGTTGGTGGGGAGATTTGGTGTAAAGTCACCTCGCCGCGCAGAATAATAGGCGGTGGCGGTACGTGGATGCTGAGGTGCGAGAGATCGGCCGTTTCAATATGCAATGTCTCCTTGTGATCTAACGATCCAGACTGATACGGACTGGCTTGCGGCAAGACACTTGGCCTACTCGACACGGCCAGAACACTGTCTTCAGTTGTGAACGCTAGGGCGCCGCTATGTTGTGGTCCTCCAGTAGCGTCACCAGCGCCCTTTACGCCATGTTCTCTTGACCGAGGTGTGCGAGTGCGAAGTAAGCTAGACGTTTTTAAGTGGTGGCTCATGGCAGTTTCCGCCTCGGTTACCGCCAGCCCAGCAACACGCATGGTGGCGCGCAAGACAAGATAGGCATCGGCCAGGCCCATCGCGATAAGAATAACAAAAAATGATTGAATCGAATATTGAATTTGAAACCAAAAGAAAGCAAGGCAGCAACCCAAAGCTGCTGATAGAGAGCATACTTGATCATACTTGATGAGCCCCATACTACTTATCGCAGTCACAGATGGGAGCGAGATATCTGGACTGGCTCTCGAGATAGTGCCAAACATTCTACACATATCTTTACTTTCTATCTCTCTGCTAGCAACTACATACACACACAATACATCCAGACATGTCGGACGAGCGCGACGAAAACTTTCGAGAGATGGCGGCCCTAGGCAACATCAAAGCGGTGCGAGCGTATATTCGCGGAGGAATAAACATTGACGGACAAAACAAAATGAACGGGTGGACAGCGCTACATTGGGCGTGTGCACGCGGACAGTCCGACATTGTCGAGATCTTGCTTCGTGCAGGCGCCAACATCGACCTCAAAAACAACAAGGGCGAGTTGGCTGTCGACGTCTGCAAGTCCGACAACATTCGTGCACTCTTTCCCGGACACGAAAGTGAGAGTAGCAGGCCAGCGACGTCAGCAGAGGATAAGTCGGCTGGCGACTCGACAGAGCAGGCCTTTGTGCCCAATTACCTTGCCAACCCGGATCTTATAAAGGCGTGGGGGATGCCAGATGACGTGCTAGACACTGCAGTAGCTCAGGGCGAGTCCGGGTACATGCGACAAATGCAATATGAAGCATCCGTTAGCGGCGGCAACAATAGCCGTCAGCAACAGCAACATCAGCTGCAACAAAAGTCTCAGTCCTCTGCTCCGGCACCTGTCTCGGATGAGCGCGAGCTACTTGTGTACTGTAATCAAGTTGATGAGTCTAGTCTGTTGGGATCTGTGTTTATAAGCGACACCAGACAAACAGTAGCAGAGCTGGGCGATGTTATTCGCGAGGAGCTTGACGGAGTGCCTGACACTTTTACAGTTGCGCGGTATAACGGCAAGCAGACTGTTCCAGTCAGCACCAAGCAGGAGACGTTCAATGTGGGTCGGATATTCAGAGGCTCTGATGACGCAGTCGTCTTAAAGTGACACATTGAAGAATTCCGAGGATATCCCGTGCAGCTGGGAGTTTTTAGTTCTGATTACCCGCCTAATCCCATTCGCTACAAATAGACTGTCCCTGAATGTCTTATGATTTTTTTTATTGGTCGTGACACCACTAGCACTTGTGTGGTAATAGGGCTTGGCACTGCTACAAATCACAATGTTTTTTTCACTGTCGAGAAGCGTTCCTGCAAAGGTACCTGGACTCCACAGAGTGGCTCGGATTGTCCACTCATATGAGAGCCCTTGCATACAGGCGTTAGCCCACCAATCCAGACGATGTCCGAGACTAAGCATGAATAAACAAACAAAAGCCTCGAGAATGGACGAGAGCTCCGGCGACAGCTTTTTTAACTTTGATCAATTATTGCTATCTCCCAGGCACACATAGTCAACCTTTCTCTTCCATTATCTCCGTCCTCTCATTTCTTTCTTTCTCACTGTAAAAAGAAAAACTCTACTAACGCCCTGTATTTCTTTTATTTTGCGCACATACGCAGACATCAAAGTTAACATTTATTAGGTAGGCACATCATATTTTCTGTTCTCCGCTTTCTCTCTCTCTCTCCACAACAACTGTAAGCTGGGGTTTGCAAAGTGGCAATTCATCCGCCGATCTGGCTCCCCGCAGCATCCCTCTCTTCCTCCCCTCCACACTAACTAGCCAATATACTGCTGTTAAAAGAGCGATCTCAATTGGACGATCAAGCTTCTAGTGCTTCTCCAGCCGTATGTACTCCACCTCTGCAATATGCTGTCGTCTCCACCTTACCCCAAACTCCATGCCTCCCCCCATCCCCTCTGAGCTTGTGTGCCGTGCAAGCGCTAGTGATAGCCAATGCAAATGCTAGTTGGTGCTGACAGCTGTTGTAGCATCCGTGGTGGTGGGGAAAGGGCGCTGCAAAGCTATATCAGTTGGCATATCCCCAGCGGCGACTGTTTCTTCAGCTTCGCTCCCCCTCTTTGTTGCTTCAACTATATCTCTTTTTATTTTTATTTTTACGGCACCTCTAGCGCTCTTGGCTGTCGGCAACTCTAAACCACAAGGTACTCCCTATGCTGGCAATTTCCCCTTTATTCCGAGCTCCAAAAAGGCACAATTGGACTGCTAAGGCAGGGCCACAAGAGCACACATGCCGCCTGCATGCGCACAAAGGTGCAGATCCTTTAGGGAACTTTTTTTTTTTAGACCTTAGTGCCTTTGTAAAGCACACGCCCCCTCTCCTCCTCCACTATACGCCACCTCCCTTGCACGTACTCCTTTGTAATATTCCCTTTTTATTGACTACGTCCCGGTCCCACTTGCCTGGAAAGGGATTTTCTAGATAAAGAAGCTTGCTTGCTCGCTCGCTGGGCTGCACATTCCAGCAAGAAAAACGTGCACGGAGGGATTTTGCCGAGTGATGATATCATCAGCCCTTGCCATGCGCCCCTCCCGTCCGTGTCTAGCTGCGCTTTTGTTTGGGGCCGTAGGGCTCGGCTGAGCGCCAACTCAGCCAGCGTGTCTCTGAGCAAGTTGCTCAGCATCACAATTTATGCTAGTGCTGATGCCGTTTCCGCACCTGGAGTGATAAATTGCCCAATGTCCACATCATATCACTTTTCTGTGCTGAGCGGGCAAAAGCATCGGAGGCAATGCCTGACTGATACGCTGGACACGTCCTATAGCCTGCAATAGTGCAATAGCAACTGCAACCTCCTCCCTCGCTGCTGCTACTTTCTTGCCTTTTTTGGAGCCTTGTGAGCTTTGCAGCTTGAGCGCCAAAGCAGTTCTCCCCTTCCCCTTCCGTGTCAAAAAGGCTCTGATGCAGCGACAGCAGCGGCCCACTCTCTCTCTCCTGTCTTTCTAGGGAGGGGGACGAATGTGGATGCTTTGATATCAAAAGGCTGGCCAACCTGCTGTCGGGCTTTTCAGCGCTGAGAAGGCAGTATGTCTTTTTTGCTTTGTGGGTTCTTTTCCCAAATGGCCCTCTCTTTCAAGCCCATTCTGAGTGCTTCGCCTTTGATAAATGTATTTTGTGGGACCTTCTCTCCCTCAGTGCTCCTTTTTACGCTCACGCGCCGGCTTTGTTTAAAAGCGCTCTTTTAAAATACCGGGCTGACAGTGCTGCACCTACTCTGACCCTTGTCCCTGGCGTGCGCAGCTTTCAAGTCCGAGACCCTTGCAGAGTGCTATCCCTTTCAGTCTCAACTTTTTCTATTATAAATGGCTTCCACTCCCGTCCTCCCTCTCTCGGTTGCCATCGCTGTTTTCTTGTATTTCTTCCTTTAGTTCTAGCATCACTTCCATTTATTTTATTCCTTCTCCCCCATCCGTCCCCACCCAGCCTGGTTTGCTTGGGTTTATATATATTTTTTTCTCTCCGCAGTTTTTGCATTGTTAGTTTTCTATTTTCTCTATTGTTTTGCTATACTTGACGACAACTCCTCCCGCGTTTACATCCACTTGCATCCCCACTAGCTTAGCCGCACACACATACACGCAACCAACAGATTTGATTGTTGCTAATTACTATTCGCGCTTGCAACATATATAATGGCCCTCCCTGCTTCCTCAATTAGACACGAGCGCATTATCCGCCAACAACCGCTTGCTCGCTACTCGGCAATGGATACTCAGAACATAATGGCGATCCCACACCACCCGCCACTGCCACGCGCCGTGTCTGGTGTGTTCCAGTCCGTCGAGCACCCCTATTCGATTGCTCAAACTCCCAAACACTCGCCCATGGCCCGCGAGTTCTCTGGTGCCCAACAGCATTATCACCGCCAGCAGCAGCTAATGTCGGTCGACCGCAGCTACTCGCGCACACCCAGCACTAGTAGCAATAGCAGCCAGGCGACCATCCACAATGCCATTGGCGGTCCGACTAACCGGTCCTCTGCCGACTACAGCGACAAGGACCTTTCTGCTGGTCAGCCACGCTCGTCAATCTTTAACATCGATGGCCGCCACTTGCCAGCCAACATGCCCCGCCGCAGCTCCATTGTTAGCCTCGCTTCGTCTAACGCCTCGAACGAAGACATGCTTGCCGGTGAGACACAAGTGGACTCTTTGAAGCGCGGCCGGCGCGAATCGATCGGATCCAGCGACTCTATGCTGTCAATCGATAACATGCACGGTGGCGGCGGTAGCAGCGAGCGCAAGTACACGTGCGACTGGCACGGATGTGGACAGGCATTCGACCGCATTGAGCACCTCAACCGCCACAAGCGGCGCCACACTGGCGAGAAGCCCTACCGCTGCCTAAGCTCAAAGTGCACCAAGCTGTTTAGCCGCTTCGACAATATGATGCAGCATGTGGGCATCCACAGCGTCGAGGGCCTCAAGACCGAAATCCCCAACATTAAGAACCTCAGCGTCAAGGGCAATGGCCGTGGCCGTGCACGCCGCACAAGCTACCGCGGCTCGCAGGACCCGCACGAAAAGTTCCGCCGCCACGTCGAGGGTGCCCTGGGCTACGCTTTGGCCCGGTGCTGCATCCTGCCGACCGAGAACCCAGACTTTTCCAACTTGACGCTGCGCCCGCTCCTCAACGCTGATGCTCCCGCTGGCTCGATGCCCGCTACTATTGACGAGGATGCGCCTCTGAGCAGCTCGTTCAGGTGCCAGATGGAGCTGCAGCCCCTGGCCAAGCGCCCTCGCTATGACAGCGTGGTTGACGGAATGGATAAGCAGCCATCGCTGACCGGCAGTGCTGCCTCGCGCACCTCGGACTCTTCTGTCTCCATGTCGCCACCCAACTATCGCTACGTGCCGCAGCAGCAAAAGTTCCCTGGCGCAGAGTCTGAGAGCACCATCATGCGTAGTGGACATATCCACTACCATGCTGCTCACCCGTCAGCAAACTACGCCAACATGTCTGGTGGCCAGTACTACGCCCCACAGCAGCAGCCGAGCCAGGGTGTCCCCCGCCGGCCATCGTACCCCTACGTCCCTGCCCAGCAAGCATCAGCCTCCCCGATGCACCGTAGCAGCCTGGGTGCTCTCCCATCTGCGATCCGTACATCTAATGTGCGCTCGCAGCCTGGATACCGCAGAGGTTAAACTCTGTCGCAAACTGTATTTTTTGTCTACTATGTTTATTTTTCTTCCATTTAGTTGATGCCATTTTTTTTTGCAAGACGCAGGCACGTAAATATGTACATTTTTATATATAAATATCGCTCATTAATTTATTGGTGGCATTTTAATCTTCCGAGGCTGGGGGTGGCGGCAGCTCGGTAGAGTTGCTCTTCGTAGACTTTTTGGCCTTGTTGCGCTTTTGACGCTTAGCTCTATTCTTCGCCGTCTTTTCTTCATCCTGGCGCTTAAGCGACTCTCGCTCCCTATTGAATTCCTCGCCAACAACATCCTCAGCAGCCTCGGCCTCCATGAGCTTTATCCGCAAGTGCTCCTTACGTCGTAGCTCACGATATGTGTGAAAGTCGCTACTACTAGCACCGGCGCTAGATCCCCGGACGTTTAATACAATTTCTGGCGGCGGCTTTAGCAATGACTGCTTACTGCTGGGCTGTGGTAATTCTATCGGCTTGTCAATGTTTTGCATCAAGTGCTCAATGTGAGCTCGCTGTTTCGCCGAGGCTTTGTTAATGGGCTTGCGCTCCTGAGTAAGGGTATCATCGCCTGTATTAGTAGATGCCTTGTCGGCCATTTCTGAATAAAAGTATACAATATAGAAAAAAATTGAAAGTTGAATTGAGAAAGCAACACGTTGCTTTATTTTTTTTATTAGCACGCAAATCTATTGTGATTAATTAAATAAAAATCATTTCATGCCATAGTGGGCAGATTAGCGGGTGGAGCCAGGGCGTTGGTGTCGTCACCAGGACAAAGCTCCACAACATGTAGGATGAGTGGTGGTCGGCTTTGTCCAAACGTTGGTCAAGTACCCAATGTGCGAGTAGCCAGGCCATGACCAGGCACACTTGAGTGCATTGCTATCCGAGACTGTTTGGTTTATACATGCCCTTAGTCTGCGGTTAGGCAGGGCAAACATGTAATGCAAGTCCAGGCACACTTGGATGCAAAGCTATCCGAGATCATTTGGCATATTCAGGCCATTGGTCTGCGGTTAGTCAAAGCAAACGTGTAGTGCAGGTTCAGGCATACTTGAGTGCAAAGCTATCTGAGACTCTTTGGTATATACATGCCCTTAGTCTGCGGTCAGTCGAAGCAGGCTTGTTGTGCAAGGCATGGCGCTTGTGGCGAACTTGAGGCAAGCTGGAAGAAGAGCGCAGTCGTTGTGTCGTTTTCTTGTGCGGGGGTCATGGCCGCGTCCGCAGTTAGAGTTAGCAGAGCATTGTGAAGATGTCGCAAAGAAGATACCGAGCGAAGAGCGTAGAACGTTGAACTTGAGATAGTCTTGCTGGTCGGTATTGAAAAGAGAAGAGGAGTGGTGGTTGTTGTTGCATCTCGCTCCAAGGGGCGCCAGGGGGCACACCTTTTATACCATTTGAGGAGGGGGATGGGCGAAGTTTGCCAAGCTTGCATTTCTTTCTCTCTTCCTCTGGCTGTCGCTCTCTCTCGGCTTACACCGAGTGCAACTTCTCTGTTGTGCAGCTGACACTCCCCGCATGTCTGTTGGGCCAAAACGACGTAGCCTCTGACGCACTTTCACTGGCCCTCACAGTCAACCAGACAGTGAGGAAATAAGAAAAAAACAATTGCCGCGGAGCTGCACATGTAAGCGCCACACATTTCCGAGTATTTTTGACAACTTTTCCCTTTGCCGTTCGCTTTTGCGATTGGCTGGGGCTTGCTATCTTATCTATACATAGCGTATCCCGACTTGTCTTTTTTTTTTTTGTCTGCAATTGTGAAAAAATGGCCTTGCCGACGGCGTTCCCACGATGCCCCCTAAACAATTGAAGTAATATATGCGCATTGCGCCCAATGTACGTAATTTGTGCTCGCTGCCCCCATCATCCTCTCTTTGGGGCAGATGCTGACCGGCTTTCTTATCGCTGTCCACACATGCGCACAAAAGAAGGCTAGTCTAAAAATAGCGTTCCGAGGCATGAATCTACCTCAATGCAAAAAATGAACCGCTGGATTCTGCATGGGACCTGGAGCCAGATCATCAATGTATCGAGCTTTCATTGATGTCGGATCCGGTTGGAGCGCCCCTGGTCTATGCCACCTTCCGTGACAGGTGTGTACCAGTGGCGCTATCCCTTTAGACGACACTATAAAAGCTTATTGGCGATCTGTCTAATCACGATTAATCCGCTAGCTTCGAGTCAAAAAGCGCTCCAATGTCGTGTCATTATCTGTTGTCGCTTGGAGTATCTTCAGCGCGCCTCTCTTCCTTTTTCTCATATGGAAAATACATTCGTTACTCTTTTCTAAATATCGACTACATTTAGTGTCTGTCGCTTACATGATTAGAGGGCTTTAGCGAAGGACATGAGGTGGCTAAGTGCTTGCGGCGATAGTACCAGAGTATACGTCGTTGAGTGTCGTTGATGGCAGCAGTTATTATTTACTCAGCGCCTATGGCAAATCTGCGAGTTTGAGCGATTGTCTTACTCAAACGTCTAGTCGTCGCCCAATTGACAGGGAGGCATCCGAGATACATACCTGTAGCGGTAAGTGACATAGCAACGTTGACTTTGTATATTGGTGGAGAAATGTGTAGCATTGATATTATAGTCCAGCACCCTATCAGCCGAGGAACTCTCAATCGCGGTACGGAGCTTTTATGGCTAACTGCAGTGAGTTAGTACCGTCAAAATGGAGCTGCAGCAAATAATTAATGTTCAAGAGGTGTTCTTTATTTCTTATGCAAAATTTTAAAGCTAGAAGTAACTTTGTTTAGAGGCGGCTCGGCGTCTTGTGCGGCAGCGGGAGGGTTTGCCCGACGATTCTCGCCAAGACACTGGCTGCCTGCTTGCAGGTTGTGCCATTTTCAGTATGCCGGGCAAGCGCGTCAGCCCGGGCGAAGGCGCGCGAGCAGATGGGGCACTTGTGGGGCTGCTTGCCAGTGTGAATATTGGCATGACGCTTCATGTCATTATTGCGACTGAAGCGCTGCCCACAGTGCCCGCACACGTAGGGTCGCTCTTGGGCGTCAGGCTTGGCCTTTACTGCGTCGCCCTCGGCCTTCACAGCCAGCTTAATGCGCTTGGCCGGCGGCGCGGCATCCTTGCGTGTGCGCTTTTTCGACGAAGTTGGCTCTGGCTTGACATCGTCGGCGGGGCAGACTGCCGACGTGGGAGTATCAGCGCTAGTGCTGCCCAAGCCGCTGGCTGTTGACGAGGCGAGGAAGGACTCGAATTCTTTGCTTTGGGTGTGTAAGCCATGGTCAGAGGTGTTCAGAGGCGTCTTTCTGATGCCATCCTCCGGGCACGGTAGCGAAATTGCTGCACTGGGTGTGTGCCGAGCGCCAGCCTTGGGCTTGAACCCAGGTGCAGGCAAGAACGGCGCAGTTTTGGCCGACCCTCCATGCGCCGCAGCAGAGCCAGAGGGTGTTGACAGCTGTGCCCGAGCCGACATAGCTGGACGCCGTAGAGCCAAAGATTGTTTGTCGGTCCTATCGTGGATCGAGAATACGTGTTCGTAGCAGAAGTCGGAGTTTTTCGCCACTGTCGACAGTACAGAGTGAACCCCGCAGCTCAGTCTGGCAGATCTAGTGCTACTACCCACAGCACTACCTCCCGCCGATGATGATCCAACTGCACCAGCGATGCGTTCTGTTGCCGCCAGCTTGGAGTTGTGGTGGTACTGGTGCTCAGTTGTGCCGTTGTTCATACGACTGCAACGGGCAGTGCTGGCCATACCACTGCCTAAAGTAGTAACGGGTGTGGGTGTGTGCACCACAGTGGGGCGGCAATACGAGCCGGCGCTGACGTGGCGCTCATCGACGGAACTCTGCGTGCGTAGCACGTTGTGCGGGAACTCGAGTATATTGGGTGGTGCTGAGCTGACTATGCCAAGTGGAGAGTAGTGTTGCTGATGATGGAAAAATGATGTCGGCGCCTGTAGTGGTAGTCCTAGCCCGTAGTTGGCAATCGTTTGGCCAGCGAGCATAGCGGTAGCAACGGTGATAGTCGGCTCTTGGTGACTGGTAAATGGAGCCGAGATGGGCGTCGGCGGCATCATTCCGATCTGCTGTGTCGGATTGGGACTGAAGTATGTCGACATATCCCCAAACATACCCTGATTGGTGAAATTTCCAAGCACCTGCGTATCGAAGAACACCCCGCCTAGACCATCGCTGGACTGACTTGAAAAGGCCAGATAAATATCTATCGAAAAAAATACATATCAAAATAAAAAGAGGTAGAAGTATTAAAACATGGAATATTAACAAAGAAACAAATACGCTGGGGTATTCACAAAAGACATTGCCAAGTCAGACCATGGCTAAATCTGCGAATGTTTCTGCTTTGAGGGGGCAGGGGTAGAACAGATTTAAGCGAGAGACATTTAAGGAAATAATTGCTTTGCAAGGAGGGCGGGATGATCGAGATGTAGGCACTGCATAGGTGTCGGCAATATTTCATGCGCAAGAGAGAGCCAAAGAAAAAACCTATTCGCATAAATGAGAAGGCAGAACATAAAAGGAGAGGAAGGGGAATAGATTTAAACTTACCAAGAGCTAGAGTTGCTGGGTCCGAGGGACCTGAGGAGACGCCGGATACGGTAAATCTATCCATGGTATAAATGGCGATATGTGTGTGTGTGGGGGGGGGGGAAGGCAGAAGAGTTAAGCAAGGAAGTCAAAAAGGGAGCAAGCGGGTGGTTGGCAAAATCTTTGCAATGTGAGAAGTCGAGGGTTGTTACTGGTGTTTAAACATTTTGCCACCCTCATCATGGCACCAGAACCCGTCCTTCTTATACCAGTTCGGACCCTGAATAGGAGAAAAAAAGGCAGGAACCAATTAGTGCGCGTGTACCCTAAGCTTACTTCACTCTACAATATTTTCAGAGCTCGGGTGAGCGGGGGGATGTTGACCACCCCCCCTCCCTAACTTTGCTAGTTTTACTTTTGGTGGGGACTTGGGCTGGAATCCTCTTCAAAACATTAGACGCGTGTTTGTAATTTATACAGGCAAACAAAAGTATACGGGTGCATATTGAGAACCCCCAGGAGCATATACTCCACCCCCCTCCACCTCTATTTTTATTACTTTTCTTGTTCTGAACCACCAGGCACGGCCATTGCGTGGGCAGAGTGGGTAGCATATTGGGATAGCGTGCATTATCTGACTCATAGCACCGCTTTCGAGAAGCGGAGTGCCCCTACCCCACATAGCCTTTCCCGAAGGCTCAGCGATAAAGCAGTGCTGCCATCGTGGCCATAATCTTGTCATATAGTTAGTATGGAGACAACAACAACAGAATCATGGCCTGCATATTTTGCCCGACACTGAGCAACACCACGGCACAGCCTTGGACGACCTTGCCATCGAGTAACACCGCCGCACTTGCGATCTGCAGTATCTGTCGTTGCCTCTGAGGCGCTGGGAGAAAAAAGAAACTCGGTCACCTGCATTTATGCAGTGCCGATCACCATCCACTAAAGGGGGAGGTGGCGTTAAAAACAAACCCTGCCATCCCTAAACCCACTAATTAAGCTCCATCTTCACGTGGAGAGGAGCACAAGATTGGAGATGGGTCTACGCAGGTATTGATTTGCTTTAAAGCAGTGTTGCCTTAGCAATTAAGTTTTTCTTTTGGTATGCACTCTGTATATGCAGCATTGCCACCGTGTGGTGAGGAGCGGGAGAGGAATTGGGGGGTTGGATCCGATCTTTTTTCTTTCTGTAGCGTTGCCGCAGTACCTGTGCTGCATTTTTTGGTCTGCGCATGGTACATGCGACATTTTCTCCGAGTAGAAGTGATTGCTGATGGGGGAGGTCATCAGTCCACTTGAATTTTTTCAATTGTGATGTCTTTCGGGTCTTTAGCCGATTTTTTTTATTTGCATGTGGTCGCTATTATTGCGGCATTGCTGCCACATGGTAGCGAAACGTGCATAAATAGTGATGGGCGAGGCTGCTACTACTCTATTTATTCCACAGTGCATTAATCTCTCACCATGTCTGCACGTCGGCCAAAGATACACACCGCCATCCAAGAAACAATGTAAAAATGATCAGCAAAAATATATAATTAGCTGTTTCACTGTGTCAAACGAAATTACGAGAGCTCGGCATAATTCTGGCGAGAAGGAAATAAAAAATCATAAAACTTCATCTATACAAGTTTATGCAGTTTACATTCAGCGAAAACAGCTGGAGTTGTCTAAACAGGCTGCTGTTTACAATAAAAGTACACCTGGCCGTTGCAAAGTGCGAAATGCCCAGCCCACACAGGCTGGCATATCATCCTCATCAGAGTCCTTTGATATATAAATGTTCGACTTTTTAAAGTCATATATGTTCACATGCGCTTTACACATCTGTACTATTTCACTCATAATACACGGATTTGGCCTGCCTATTTGTTGTCCTCTGTTACCATCTAATATGTAATTACAATTGGCAATTGAGGGTGGCGTTCGTTCACTGACAACAACAAATAAAAAAATAGACATCGGATGTAATATACTTTTTTAGAATCGTGGGAACAGAGAAATGGCGTGATTTCCTCCCCCTTTTTTCTCACTCCAGTTACAAAACAAAAAACAGTCGGCAGTCCGGAGTATCACTTTTCTTTGGTTACACCTGCTGACCTGCGAAAAGCGCACAACATAAGGTGAGTGGCCAAAAAAGCACACATGCCAAGTGACCTGCCATGCTCTCCCTTGATGGAAGATCGGAAGTAATAAGAAAAAGTGTGTGTTTGCTGATGCCTTTGGATTGCTGTTACTGATGCGGACATTAGATATTAATAAGCAGCAATGGAGACGACAATCTCACGTTTCCGCGCTTTCCCAAGAGAGGACAAATAAAAAAGTGCTTGCCACCTCGAGACAGAAGAAATGAATGCTTGATGCATGCAAAAAAGGCTCTATGCATGCTATATGCAAGAATAGTCAATTGTGTCAGCAAAAGTAGAAACAACGACATAAAGGGGGTGGCTGCCCTTCAGCCGACAACACATGGAGAAGAAGGCCGGCAGCTCATTTCATTTTTTAGTTGCCTTGCATATAAAACCTCTGTTGCAGATGATGGCTAGAAATGGCGCGAGACAAATGTCTACCATGTGCTTGTGACTAAAACATTCCCATGGTTCACACAACATTAAGCGGCAAGTTAGATATAATGTCATTTGGTGCGCATGGCGTAAGCTGTTTAATGCATTACATGTTTGGTCTATGGAGGAGAGACCCAATGAGGGGATGGCCCACTTGAAAGAGCCGAGCTATAACAGTAGCAAATAAATATTGTAAAAAGATGATTGTTCGCTATTGTCTTGAAAATGAAAAAGGGCGAAGAAGCCAAAGAGCATTGGTCGGTGCTTCTAGTAGCTGTAGAGAGATTTCAAATAGTCTCGAATACAGTCGAAATAACAGTCAACTATGTTTGACAACATCTACCAGGACTTTTGTACTTGTCTCGCAGACGACAGTGTATTTTATTTTTTGGCGCAGTCTTTATGCGCAAATTTATTGTTACTAATTTATATAAAATAATCATTTACTGTCGCAGAGGGCGGGTTAACGGGTGCAGCCGGGGTGTTGGTGTCGTCGTCTGGAGCTGCCTGCTGGTGATATTGAATAATGTGATATAGGCGGCCGGCCACTTGTTGTGATTCGTTTCTAAATGAGATCTTTCTATCACGCTCTTCGTTGCCAGGATCAAAGTGGTACCACCGGTTAGACACTGCTAACCAGCGTTTTTCGAAAAACGTGTGGGGCCTTGATTATAGAGTAAGAATAATAAAAGTCGTGTAGAATACGCGAGATGACTGCGGATTTTCCAGCGGAGGAACATAGCCAAGCCATCGAGTCTTTTGCCGTCCAGTGACAGCTCTGCTAGAGTGCAGATAATCTCCCAGACTGCCAGACCGTGTAGTACGTCAGCATTTGAGATTTTTCTTGACCAGGCGCCGAAGCCCATGACTATAGCGCGTAGGTCAACCCTAAAGATAGGTCAGATGGAGCTTTGTGGATCCCCTGAATGAAACATGACTCTGCCAAAAATCTTTGGCGCGAGGCATGCCACAGTGGGTGGATTTTTTGAGCTCCCCCCATTGATCCTGATCACCCGATATTGCAAAAAAAAAAAATTTACAGGTCTAGTAAGATCGACAATTTTCTAAACGGGTAAAGTTTACGCTTGAACATTTCTTTTCTCTACTTTAAATATTCTTTTTTTTTTATATCTCCAAGCTATCGCTAAAACTCGCAAAGATGAGCGCAGTTCCTAGTATCAGCGATATCCGGGCAAGCTTGCAAAAGCATGCGCAGACATTTGACAGCCTTCTCAGTCTGATTCCACCAAAGTTCTACTTGCCCGAAATAAACAAGGAAACGATCAATGCTCGGTACCAAAAGAACACCAAAAAGGACCTGAAGACGAAGAAGGAGGCCCAACGCCAGGCCCGCGCCGCAGCCAAGGCAGCCCGACTCGACCCAGAGAACCGCAAAACCGTGCAAGACATGCAAGCCGAGAAGCTCGAAAGTCAAACAGTCGCTACGCCAAAGGCCAAAAAGCAACCAAAGCAGCAAAAGCCCAAGGACGACAACGCTATGGATGTCGAGGATGACGCGACTGACATGGCAAAGATGTCATTCGACCTTGGCGAGGCCAAGCCGGCGGAGCAGGACAAGGTTGTTGTGCCCATGGCTGAGGCTGGTTCCATCTCAGAGCTGCGCGAGCGCCTGCAAGCTCGTATTCAGAACCTGCGGCAGAAGCGCAAGGCGCCCGAAGACGACGTGTCGCGCGAAGCACTGCTCGAGAAGCGCATGAAGCGGCGGAAGAACACCAAGGAGGCGCAGGCCAAGGCCAAGAAATCCGGAACCACCCCTGCTCAAGAGCAGGTTCTAGGTAGCAAGACGCCCAACATGGCCAAGGCTTCTGCGAATGGTGAGAACGCGGCGGGCGTGCAAGAAGTAAAGAGCAGCATTTACTTTGGCAAGCTGACGACTGGCGCTATTATGAAGAAAAAGTCGGTTCACGTCAAGCAGCAGCTGGCCAAGGTCGAGAACAAGAAGCGCGAGATGGATGAGCTCCGGAAGGTCGATTCGGCAAAGGCCGATCAGCTGGAGGAGAAGGACAGGTGGGGCAAGGCTTTGGATCTGGCCAAGGGCGAGAAGGTCAAGGATGACCCCAAGTTGCTGCGGAAGACCGTTCGTCGCGACGAGCAGCAAAAGAAGAAGAGCAGCCGTGAGTGGCACGATCGGAAGGAGACTGTGGCTACCAAGATCAAGGAGCGCGCCCAGAAACGCGAGACTAATATCAAGGTCCGTGTCGATGCCAAGAAGATGAAGAGGCAGGGCAAGTCCAAGAAGGCCATCGAGAAGGCTATGGGCGCTAGTAAGCCTGGTGGCGCTAGCAAGAAGGGGTCATCGGCTGGTGGCTCAAAGGCTCGCCCTGGATTCGAGGGAAGATCCAGCAAGCCTGGCAAGACTGGTAAGCCTAGCAGAGGCGGCAAGGGCGGCGGTCGTGGCGGCAAAAAGTAAAAGTTACTCTCTCTTCCGCAAACATATATTTTTTTGTGCTTACAAACTTTTTTTTGCTATAAACCAATTACCAATGTCGCACATTGCAAAAGTCAAGATACAGGGCTTGTATGGCTTGCCCACTACACAGACTCCAGTCACTTCTGCTATGCTGGAGACGGTAGCTGCGTACTTTCAAAGGCACAGGGGCCGAGTTCTGGCGCTCACTGGCGCTGGCGTCAGCGTTCCATCGGGTATCCCTGACTACCGCGGGTCTAGCGGCACCTACCGCGTCCATGGCCACTACCGGCCCATTTTGCACCACGAACTGGTGTCACAGCACGCCTCTAGACAACGCTACTGGGCACGGTCGTTCTTTGGCATTCGCCCGGCGTTCCGTGCTGAGCCAAACACCATCCACAATGCGTTTGCCTCGCTCGAAAGAACAGAGTATCTGGCTGGGCTGATTACACAGAACGTCGACGGCTTACATCTGGCAGCAGGGAGCATCAACGTCTTAGAGCTCCACGGCACCCTCAAAAACGTGCAGTGCTTGAGCTGTAAGCAGATCGAAAGCAGAGATGGTTTTCAGGCTGTTTTGGAGGCTTTAAATCCGGACTGGACAGAGTTTAATCGGTCCATGGCACGGTCTGGCGTGGAGCCTGCTAGACGTCCTGACGGTGACGTAGACTTGCCGCCTGGGCTGCGCTATGAGGATTTCGAGTACCCCAAGTGCCGGCATTGCCATACTGGAAACTATATGCCCACTGTGGTGTTCTTTGGAGGAAATGTGCCTGACAAAGTGCGTAGCCAGTCACATCGGATGGTTGATGACGCAAGTGCCTTGTTTGTGTGTGGAACTAGTCTTGCTACTTTTAGCGCCTATCGCTTGGTCAAGCAGGCACGGGAACAGGGGAAGGAGATCATGGTCGTTAACTACGGTGAGACGCGCGGCGACAAAGAGGCGACTGCCAAGTTGGAGGCAACGGCTGAAGACATCTTGCCTCAGGTCGCCGCTTTGCTAGCACAGGAACTCTGCCGCCCATAGTCGATATATGTGTGTACACATGCATTTGGCATATTGTCATGCCTTTGAAGCTTTTTTTTTTTTTGCGTCTGTGGCATCTCGTATCATCTCTTTTCGCATTCACTCTATAAAAATAATATGAGCGCACCACCGGCCTCACTCGTTCCGGCACTAGCAGAGTCACTTGACGCACTAGAGTCGCACCAGCAGATACTCCTCGGTGGACTCCGGGCGATACACACGCGGCTATCACAAGGCGATGGGGTCGAAGATGAGCTGCTTCCCACTCTGACATTCTATATTAACCAGGCCAATCTAGTCCAACGCAAGATGATGCTTATACAGGCGAGGGTCAGCGATATGAAACGGCGTGCGGATCGACTCAAAGCTCATCGCGCAAAGCAAGATCAAATGGTCGCTGAGTGGATGGCACAGGAACGTGCACGGCCAGTACCGGCCGCCCAGGCATCTCCTGCATTGGCTCAGGTCCGGGCACTTGGTCCTGTGTCGAGACACGACTCGACGTCCTTGCCGCCTTCGCCCTTGCCTGATTCGGGTGAGCAGGTTGGTTCACGGTCAGTGCCTGTGCTAAGAAGCTTGCCTGAGAGCTTGGCGGGCAGGCGTGCTGAAAGTGAAGGTATTGAGCCTGGAATTGCCGTTCTGGAATTACCGCCTTCGGTATCTGCTGTCCTAACCGCAAGCAGCGTGGATCGCGGGTCTAGTGGCTTGGGAATTGAAAGCCCGTCACGTCGATTGGCAACCTCAGTGATCTCTCGACCAGTCACGCCGGTAGCGATTGCGACCACCGCTGCTGTTGCTGGTATGGATCCCAGCAATGCATCCACGCCAGATAGCGTACTTGCTGTCACAACTATTAAGCGAAAGGGCAAGCGGCGAGTGCGTGTGCCAACTATCGAGTAGTTTATGAAGAAGAAAAAAAAACAAGCCCATAAACTTTTGATGCAACTAACATGCCCTGAGTATGCAAGCCATGTTTGGGCGAAATTGAGAGAGACAGCTTTTTCAACCTTTTTTTCTTCCTCAAATTTTATTGTATTACATAAACTCAACATGGCGTCAAAGGCGGTACTCGGCGAGGAGATCAATAAGGAGACAGAATCGCTGTACAAAAAGGAAAAGAAACTAGGCGAGGGAACATATGCTGTAGTATACTTGGGCCATCACATCAGAACGAACCGCAAAGTAGCCATAAAAAAGATCAAGCTGGGCAACATGCGCAGCGGACTAGACATGTCGGCGATCCGAGAAGTCAAAGCACTGCGCGAACTACGACACCCGAACGTCATTGAGCTGATTGACGTATTCTCGCACAAAACCAATCTAAACTTGGTGCTAGAGTTTCTGGACACAGACTTGGAGAACGTAATCAAGGACAAGAGCCTGGTGTTCATGCCGGCGGATATCAAGAGCTGGATGATGATGGCGTTGCGTGGACTCGACCACTGTCATAAATGCTGGTTGTTGCATCGGGATTTGAAGCCAAACAACTTTCTCATCGCTTCTAATGGACAGCTAAAGCTGGCTGATTTCGGTCTGGCCCGTGAGTTTGGTGACGTTAAGCGTGCTATGACGTCGCAGACTGTTACTAGATGGTACCGGGCTCCCGAGCTATTATTGGGTGCTACTAATTATACGGGATCTATCGATATTTGGGCAATGGGCTGTATATTCGCTGAACTGTCTTTGCGCGCGCCGTATCTGCCTGGAGCCACGGATTTAGAGCAACTAACCACGATATTTAGGGCTCGTGGTACGCCGACTGAGGACGATTGGCCGGGAATGTCGAAGCTGCCTATGGGGTTCAATTTCGAAAAATTTCCTAAACCTCTGTTCAGCGATTTGTTCCGCGGATCTTCAGAGGACGCGGTGGATCTTATGAATAAGATGCTGACTTTTAACCCGGTTCAGAGGATCAGTGCGGCTGATGCCTTGCAGCATCCCTATTTTCGCAATTTGCCGCGACCGACGGCACCGGCGAAGCTGCCACGACCTCAGCAGAACATGGCCGAGGAAGAAGAGGAGACGGCTGTCGATGCTAACAAAAAGAGGCAGTTTGAGGATGCATTTGACGACGCCCTAGGTGCTACCAATGCAGGAGAGGATAAACTTCAGATCGTAGAACCGGCGGCCAAAAGAATGGATCTGCGCATTTCGTCACCAGCCTAAAAGATTGGTTCTTCTTTGAACATGTTCTTTGTTCACTGCATTGTCATCTCGGACTTTCCTTCGGCTCTTTGGTCCGAAAGTCCAAACTGGGTGACTGCGAAAACTCCCTCCCCTCATCCTTTTTTTGAGGTCACGCCATTCAGCTTCGTTTCTCTCTCTTTAGTCCAGTTAAACTGCGCTTGCTCTTTTTTTATTTGGAAATTCATTATACACAGCTGCTAGAAACATTATTTGAATGAGTACTCAGCAATATCGGTGTCTTCGTAACACGTTGCTGACAGCGTGGCGCACTGCAGCTGCGCAGCACATACAGTCTGGCCAGCTCCTCCGACGTCCTAGCACCATGACCACACGCCTAGCTCACCATTGCCTGACGACTAGCGGTCGGTCTGGGACGAAATGGAGTTCGCAAGAACTAGAGACGCTAAAGACCACAGCCAGCAACTTTTCGAGCCTCTCGCGCGCTCTATACCAAGCGCAAAAGGGCAATGTCGACCACCAGCATTCGCACAGTCATGGGCTATTTAGTGCACACACGCACACGAGCGAGGACTCTGCCAGCAAGATAGATCTGATAGAACACCATCAGGCTGGGTCACGTATAACGTTGATCGGCATGGGGGCAAACTTTGGCATGAGCGTGGCGAAAGGCGCAGCAGGCGTGTATTTCCACAGTTCGGCGCTGTTGGCTGATGCGGCGCACTCTTTGAGCGATATACTGGGCGACCTTGTTACGCTATATACGTTCCGTAAATCGAGGTAGCCGGCAGATACTACACATCCCTATGGGTATGGCAGGTATGAGGCGCTGGGCACGCTTTTTGTTAGTGCATTTTTGGTGGCTGCGGGGCTAGGAATTGGCTCGCATGCTCTGGACCAGGTGCTGCATTTTTTGCCTGGCGTTATTGGCACAGCCGCGGTGTCGGTGCCTTCGTCGTTGCTGGGTCATGCGCATGGCGGGGCGCACTCTGTGGTGGACGGTGCGGTTGTTGTGGATCCGCGTGCTATTTGGTTTGCGGTGGGATCGATCGGCATCAATGAGGCGCTGTTCCAGGCCACGATGAAGGTCGGCCGTCGGACTAAATCCAACGTACTTATTGCTAATGCTTGGCATCACCGTAGCGATGCATTGACTAGTCTGGTGTCTGTCGGTGCTATTGGTGGTGCTATCATGGGCTTTCCTATTTTGGACGCTATTGGCGGCCTGGTGGTTAGCGCAATGCTGGCGAAGAGCGGCACTCAAATGGCTATGGACGCCATCAGAGAGATCACTGATACACCACCACCCGCCCATGTTACGAAAGACGTTGCAGATGCCTTGGCCCTGGTTGTAATAGATGTGCCTGAGGTCAGAGCTTTGGGTGACGTGCGGTGCCGGAAATCGGGCCCGTTTATCCATGTCACAGCTAGTCTAAAGTTTGCGCCCAGTCAGTCAGCTGCTAGCATTGAGCACGCCGTGTGGCATGTCAGAGATGGACTGCGCCGTAGACTCAAGTTTGTTCAGAACATTGATATAGATGTGGTTACTAGTGATGGCGCTACTATTAAGCAGCTCTAAATATATTTGATACTTGCATACATCAAAAGTAGAAGAAGAGGATGGGGGGCAGTTATTGCGTGTATAAACCCAAGTTTGAAAAGAAAATATAGAAAGAAAAAAGATTAGTAAGCTATAGGCACATAAGAGCAGTATAGAAAGGTATAAGAAGAAGAAAAACGAATAGTGTTACTTCATTAGCGTGTGTTCGTGGAAAGCGACACCGACGATGTTGTAGGGCTCTTCGCCTTCGATTTCGACAGAGATCTTTGCGTTTTCCTCAAAGCGCTCAAAGATGAACGGCTTAGTAATGAGGGCCTGAACAATGCGGCGAATGACATAGGGCATCTCGCCGAGCACATCGATATCATGGAGGCGCAGCGAGGGCCGAGCGTCAAAGACAGCCTTGATATTCTTGCCATCCACAGTCTTACCCGTCGAGGTGAACAGCACGCGACGTGGGATCTCGTATCCACTGCCGTTCTCATCCTTGACCATCTCAAAGTGCTCGACAGTCGTATTCCAGAACACTGCCTTGAGACTGTTATCCTCAGTGAGCCCAGCGTTGGAACAATTGACAGCACCAACGTTATCGGGCGTCCGGTACTGAAGAATATGGAACGTAACACGGTCCTTGTCCTCCTTTGGAGCGCCCTCGCGGTGACCAGTAAAGAAATTCATATTCCACTCGGCGCCAACGTTATAGGGCATAATGTTACCCGAGTGCGCGTGGATAAAGAGAGCGACGCCAGAGGACTCGAACTTGACACTGCCAATCTCGCCCTTGGCAGTGACTTCGCCAGCCGGGTAAAAGTAGTGGGCCGCCGTTCCCTCAGCGATATGATTCTTGGCGTCTCCAATCTTGTAGCCCTCGCTTTTCCGAACAAACTCGAAACTAGCTGCCACGCCCTTGGGGTCGCGCTCCTTGCCCGCAGTGTACTTGACGCTCAGCCTTGTATGGTCCTTGTCCCAGGACATCGACAGGCCCTTACACTCGTACTCGTAGCTGTCCTTCTTCACTTTAAGGTTGTGGCCGTTGTGTGTCTCAAAAACGCACGGGTGTCCGGGTACGTAGAACATGGCGTTGGTCTCTATCGTCGTCGTTAGAGCTAGGTACGCCCAGGCTATCTGCACAAAGCCAACGCAGCCATTGTCGAGATGGAAATACATTGTCTGCGTCTCGGAACCAGTGCTATCGCGGAGCCAGGCAAAGTCCTTGGGCACGGCTTGAGTGGCAATTGGCTGACCATCGTGAACGAGCGATGCCGCCGTGAGTGTCTTTTTGGGCATCTTGTTTAGCATTTCGACAATTTGAACCACCGCAATAAATGCACAAATAAGAAAGTAGAAATAAATAAGAAAAAAACGTCTGAACTGTCGGTCAAGAGGAACAGAGAGAGGTAATTGACAAAGTACGTCGATTTATGGAAGAACAAAAAAATATGAATATGAATTAAGGATAGTTAAGAAGCAAAAGGAAGAAATCGCAGTAAAAAAAAGAAAGAGTCAGGCGAGGAGGTCTTTAGCTGGAAAGGATTTTTTCTTTTGGTCATCCTTAGCGCGTGCAACAACAGGCTCATCTTTTCCCCCCCATCACCCCACACATTGAGCTGCATTCAAAAGGCGGTGGCGGTAGGCCGGGACTTTAGTTCGACAGAGTGCATACCAATGCGCGGGTAAAAAAAATCTAGAGTAAACAATGACAGCAAATGTCGTTTATGCACATAACAGAGGCGTGGTCAAAAATTTTTTGGGAACGAGTATGCGCAGGATCCATCGAAAAAAAAAAGACCTAGTACAGTGGCGCATATCCAGCCTCGTTCATATCGTTTACAAAGTCGCGCGCCTCTTCAACCACCCGCCTCACCTCGTGCTTGTCGTAGCCATGCATGTCGACCCACTCCGCAGGCACGTCCATGGGCAGAGGCATGCCACCGCCGTTTTTTGCCAGCCCCTTGGCCCCATGAGCTATGCGCGTGGCGCCAAGCCTCGGCGCAGAGGCGTTGACGCCCGGAAACCACTTTTGCAGCAAGTGCACGGGCAGCGTCCTAGCCAAGTCGGCGGCCACGTCACCAAACGCCATAGTCAAGCCACGGCGCCGCCTCGTTGTAGTTCTAGGCGCTGAACGCACTGGCGCTGCGTACCCGTAGCACATCAGACCCCACCCAAGCGTCATCACCGACTCGACGGGCTCCTGGTAATAAGGAAGCAGCGATGCAAGTGTCACATCAGGTTCTCCTGGTGCGCCTGGCCCATCCATTGTCATCTGGTAGCCCTGACTCTGCCACGATGCCCAAATGTGGTCAATAAAGGCATGGTGTACCATGAACACCATGTCGTTGGTGCTGGTTCGAGTCGACATATCGCCGCCCAACCCGATGTGTGCCGCTCCATGTACGGTGTACTCGATATCTGGTCGGAATTTGGCCATTGTGGTATCGCGCTGCATCACTGAGCTCGTGTACTCTGATGTGTACCATGCCTGGATCTGCGCACCACCATTGAATGTCCTCGCCAAACAGTGACTATTGGGGTATGTCATTGTCCAGCCTGCCTGCAGGCCGTCGCTGACACAACCGTCAGTCGCGCGTCCGTTGCCTCCAAAGTATGAGGTACTCAATATGGGGGAGAGCGCTGGGTTGCGGTAGTCCTTGAACTCGTTCCAATAGGGTACTGCGAACCGCGGGTTGTATCTCTGTCCGATCATCTCAAAGTCTCGGATGAACCGCCGGTGAAACGGGAAAAAATGCGATGTACCGTGAATGCTGTTGAATGAGGTGTCGTGGATGTATGAGTACCACTGGAACCAGCCATCGCGCCTTAGTAGCGCGACCGTGCTTTGCAACACAATCCACTCTTCCGGAGACAAGTCGAGGATTTCCTTGCGCTCGGCAATTGATGTGCACTGAGCAACGCCGGCTGCCCATGCGCTAATCGACAGCGCACTGATAGATATAATTGAAAACAGAGTCGCTTGGCGCATATTTCGTAATGGTTCAAGTAGGAAATAATAGTGAAAGATAAATGTCGCTAACAAATACACGGGTCCTTTTATAGCATTTTGTCGCGGATTGGTTGCTTCAACGCAAATACTCTATTATTTCTTTAGCATGTCAACTATTGTAAACACAAAACAATGGATTGTTCCTAGGTTGCACTTTAATTAGGAATTACTGCCTGTGTAAAAATAGATCTAGTAAGTACAGTAGCGCGTTGAGCCAATATACATTGTTTAAATCGCTTTTTTGACTCGGTTCTTATCCACGGGTTAGCGCAAAAGTTGAATGACTTGCACTAGTTACCAACAACATTGTTGTTGCTCTTCATCTGGGATTAGGGCCTACTTTCTCACTGTATGTTGATCTGATCGAATCTGATCTATTGATCTTTGGATTCATACATTTCGTGCATTTCATTTCTCCTGCATTTTCTGGGCGCGTTTACAGCTCAAGTTGTGAGATATTTTGCTGACTAAAACAATGCAACTTTTTCCATCTTTTCTCTTTATTCAAATAGTTTCAACCACCAAATTTAGATTTTATTTCTTTTTATCTTCAACAACGTTGACCTCAGCTAGCAAGCTGCGTCGGGAGCGGCGGCAGCGGCAACAGAAGCGGCAGCAACTATATGCCGCTCAAAGCAAGGCAGCGATCCTTTCAATTATTATATTATGACTAGTATTTGCCCACTTGGAGGAGGCCCGTCTAGGTGAGAGTGTGAGGACCATAGAGTTTCGCCGCGTGCTTAGATTAAAGGAGCTAGTAGGCGTCAGCCACCAGTGTTGCTTGGTCACCAAGGAGTTATTCTATTGAGTGGCATTTTTTAATGTTGACGGGCCTAGCTATAATGACAATCCAAAATGGCGCCATATAGGTGCTGTCCTACATTCAACAGATTCGTTATATGGACGAAATCGACAGTGTTTGCGAAGTGCAGATTGAGATACGACTATTACCTGGCCTTTTGCAGGTATTAACTGGCGAAGGACAGAACGAATCCCCATGACACAGGGTCGAGCGGTTGCTATTCAACACGGTTGACAGTTCCGGCACCATTGACAAGTCTTCGAAGATGAGCTACAGTCCTGAGAACCACGAGGAACTTAGCGAGCTTTTATCAGAAGCTTTGCCGTCACTACGCGAGATATATTACACCGGCTTCTGTCTTGGTCCGTGACTTGGGTCAATCTCTCTTCATCAAGCTGCTCAGTCTTGCTGTTACAAGAGTAGATTATAAAATGTTTAACAATAAAATTCTAAACCAAGAGAAGAATCTCCCCGATTACCAGCCTAGTGCTGAGAGGTACAAACATATAAATACTAATGAAAGTACTGTGATGATTCCAGTCTACCAATGTCTCCTGTGACGTCACATACGGCTGCTATGTGACGGCGCCTGTCTGCTCTGTGTACTCTGCGGTTAAAAAAAAGCTTGGCTTAATGGAGGAAGATGCGCCACCTTTCTCACCTGAGCATACAACTGTTTGCAAACAAGTGTACAGGCGCTCTCTAATAATAAACGCTGATTACAAGGCAAGCGCTCTCTATTATTTTCTCATGTGCACTTCTGCTTCTATTGGAAGTGACTAAAAAAGCCTAGCTTTTATACGGCTGATTACACGCTTTGCTTTCGTATCGGTTTCACTAGGCCATCAACCACAGCTGCACGCCTCTAAATACCAGGACTCCAGTCACCAACAAGTACAGTGTCCACAAATCGCTTACATGATCCATTTTTGTGCTGTTGTCTCCTCTGGGCGCACTGGCGTTTCTTCATTATCGACAGACACTCAGCAGCCTTGGCTCCCGACATGTGCGAAAAACAGAGAATAAAAAAATTGAAATCGACCGCAAGGCCAATCACGCTGTTGGGGATTGGTTCCCAGAGATATGTAGATCGCTACCGAGTTAGAGCAAATCCGAGTCATTTGCATATTAAAGGAGATATATAAAATCGACATTTTCTAGTCATCAAACTACTAATTCACCACGTCTCTGGGCTTTTTGGCACACTAGTGAAAAAGAAACAATGAATTGTTTCGTATCAACAATATATTTTATTTTTACCTTCATTGGGCCTTATCGGCGATGACAATGGCAAACGATATCTCAGAGAAAAAAAACAGGAGCAACCGTCACTTTGTGTACCTGATTAGGTCATCACACCCCGTCGTCATATACACTCAAGGGGATACATTGTTCTCCATGCCGCCCTTATCTACCCCAAGCAAGGTAATTCGCAATTGGTCCATCCCCTTTTCCCGGATCCAGGTGGCCATACCCCAACCGTAATGATTTGCAAAAGCGCGTTGCCCAGCATGTCCTCGCTGGCAGCGATACGCCACAATTCAAATTCAAACAGAGTACATAAAAAGACCTGCTTGCCTCTCCCCTCACTCTTGTCATATTTTCTCTTCACTTACCTTTCGCATTGCACTTACCTTCATTTTTCATACCATGCACGCTTGTGACAGAAAAATGCCAACAATCTCAGCCAACCCAGCACTGGCGAATACCCTTAAGTGACCCCGCAGTGAGGAAAAGCCAGGGGCCATTGGACCGCCACACGCAAGACCCCGGTTGGCCTCGAGGCCCGTTGACACAAATGACACACCAGATACACTGGTCGCCGGGCCAACTACCAGAGCTATGACTAATTCGCCGTTCCCCGCCACCACGAGTGCAGCGGCTATCACGTGGCCTGTCAGCATTATAGGAACAAAGCGCCTGTGTCCGTTCGAGTCAGGTCATAGTAGGCCCATCAAGAGGCGTCGGATCCGGGTGTACAACAAGAAGCGTCGGATCTGGGTAGACAACAGTGGTGATGGCATTGACGTCCCAGGAAGCACTGGCAATGAAGAGCATCAGCCTCTTGCTGGCGCTGAGCAATAGTCCAACCAGCAGGTGCTGGATCCGACTCAGACAATGGCACTAGCATAGGTACCAGCTCCGCTTCAGCTACCTACTTCGAAGATCCATATGATTACGACTTTGATATTGACCCAAAGTCAGTGACCGGCATCCGCCAGGCGGCGATTTTTATCCCGGGACGCACCAATTCTGCCAATGCCAGCAAGTCCAGCTCGGTTTCTGGATCAAAATCGACTTCGCGTAGCTCTTGTTCCAATCAAAACTCGCGCTTCAATCCGTTGTCGACCTTAAACCGTGGTTCACGCACCACCCAGCATGTAGGCTCAGACGAGGCGTCGCTCATGAGAGGCCTTGGCATTGGCATGTTCAATAACCTTGGCTCTGGTTGCATCATTCGAGGTGTCTCACAGGAAGTCGCCAAAATTGACTCGGATATGAGATCCAGCTCGTTCGCTGGCTTCAGAGCATGCAATAAACCCGACTCGGAAGAGGACGATGGCTCTGACGGCGACTCTGATACCTCCCCCAATTCAGCCGGCAGCTCCTTCCCAAACCGGGGTTCACCCTCCACACGGCATTCTGGTACCAACAGCGACGACTCTGATACCCTTTCAGTCATCCCAGCTCCCGAACTGCCATTTCCCAAAGGCAACGTTTTAGGCAGCTTAATTAAAAAGATGAGGGAAGAACTGGGTATGGAAGCTAGCGAGGACTATGACTTCGACACCCTTTTGATCATTCCAGCTCCCGAACTGCCATTTCCCGAGGGCAACGCTATAGCCAGCTTAGTTGGAAATATGAGACTGAACTTTGACCCCACTCCGACTGACCCAAATTGACCCACTAGGGGATTTGTTTGGTATTTATTAATTAAGCAATAAAGCCAGTTCACTCTCCCATTCCGACTGACCCCTCCGACTTGGCTACTAGTTCCCTTGAGCCTCCTCCCCCAAGCGTGAATACCAATGACACCCCAGCTACCGACGCCAGGCCAGTCTCGTGCTCCAAACCTGATTATGACTTCATTCATAAGTTTTGATCGCCGCCCGAAAGCAGAATGGACTGGCAATGATTCTTCAAGAAGAGCGGCGCCTCTTCGTTTCGCCAATAACAGATCCCGGCGCGTTGTTAGTTGTCGAGCCATGGCAGCATCATTATCATCATTATCAATAGCATTTTTTTTCTTCTCCTTTTCCATTTTTAGTTCTCATTAGCAAAAGTGGTTACTTTCATTAACATAACCATACCATATAACTAGTGGTACTAAACGAGGCCAACAACCTCTGCGCTGCACTTGTAGCAATGAATTAATATATTTTGAAAAAAAAGTTGAAGATAAGCTAAAGCGCACAAAGTTTTTTCTTTGTGCATCGCAGGAAATGCCTGTAGCCTTTGATAGTGCTTCGAGTGATCGAGGTCGCTTGACCAGATCAAGAAAATTGGCCTGTGCAATGAAACCCACTCCGACTGTTTGCTTGGATTCAGCTATCATTGAGGATAACAAAGTTCAATAAAAAGATATAAAAGAAGAGCATCGAGATATAGTAGTCCATGGCTAGTACGAGTAACAAGTGCTTATGAGCCATAGCCGGTAATGCTCTCGGCAAAGCCCCAGTTAGTCTCCAGCATATACGGCTCCGAGATCTCAACGCCCTGAGCGGTGACCTTGGCCCTCCTCAGCTTATTCAAGGACCTGGCATCGCGATAAAACAAGACCCTCATACACTCGTTAAGAATATGCACAGCTTCCTCCTCGCTCAGTTCGTCCTCGCGGCCCTCTAAACGCCTGCGCAAGATCGGTTGCGCCAAGTGTCCACCAAAGCCCGTAGCAATAGTCGCCGACTGGTACGTCTTGCCGTAGAGATCAACGTAGCCCAGCACCTTTTGTCCATTATCCAAGCCGCCCATGACGTAGGAGTTCCACAGCGGGTCGAACTTTGTGCGCCTGTTGTACATGATATTGCTAATGCACTTGTACGCCGACTTTGTGCCCAACTTTTGGCCATCATCCATATCGTACGCTTGCGTCAAAAGGCTCTCCAGCGTGTGCTGCATGTGCTGGAAGTCAGACATGCCACCCGAAACGCCAAGCAGAGTGGTCTCGCCAACAGCCATCAAGCGCTTCTCATTACGGAACCGCGCCAAGCTGCCATACGACGCCAGACAATCTGCTGCCATCATGATGTCGTCCTTGTACTTGAACGCAATCACCGAGGTACCCGTGACAATTGGCCTGCTATCGAATGAAACAGCATTTATGAGGCGCTAAAGTTTAGCGGGATGTTTATGTAATAATAACAAACGTGAAAATAGTATTCTAAATAAAGATAATCTACATCCCCTCCGACTCCCAGCGGGCCAAGCGTTTCGGGCAGGAGTATACACCTGGTTAAAGTATACGCCTGGTTAAAGTAACCTTTCGTAGGCAAAGCTGTGTGTTGGAGATCTGATATCTGGCGGCATAGTACGTGTAATTCCTAGAATACCAACACCTGAATCGTTCACCCACAGTAGCATAGATAGACACCACGTAGGTGGGAAACTCAGCCTCAGTAACGGCATCGAGCATTGTTCCGATATTCGGGAGTGGTGCGTATAGATCCGATAAAAGTGCCAGCGAATTGAGCAAGGAAAGAGCTTTCGAAAGGGATAATTTTGCTTCTCTTAGTAACGAAAAGTGAATAGATAAGCGGTCTCCAGGTAATGAGAGTGCTGATAGTAGTTTACCGCTCAATGGTTTCCCTTCAACATTTTGCACAGGCGCCCTTGGACCAATGCTTAGAGCAAGTCCAATTGCCTCCGCATACATGGCTAAACGGCCAGGTACAAGAGTACCCAAGGGCTCAAATATGGCACACAGGTGCACTAAAAACTTTTTGGCTACTCACGATTACTATGGAATTGCAAACCGCTTCTGCCATCATCCGACAATCATCTGCAACAGTATGTAAATCTCTATGCTGTTTGTCCTGTCGTAATCCATTTGCCAGTACCACACAAAGACGATTCCCGTAACGGCAAAGCACAAGACAGGATGTTCCCGGCCGTGGCCAATTCTGGGCCAAATTGCTGCGGATGCTCCTTTACTTTTTTCACCTGTCTTTCATCTCCCTAGTATTTGTTTTTGAGCTTGATTGTCATTATCGCCTTAACAACGCCAAATGCCTTCTCTGTCGCCGCTACAAACCCTTCCACTTCATGCTGTCGAGAGGATAGTTGACCATGTCGCCATCAACACTCGTCAGACGTTTAACATTGCCAATCCGGCCATGCTCTTTGAGAAATATCACATTTTTCAAATGCCCTTGCTCTGGGTGTGTCGTATCTTTCGCACTGTTGTTCTCTCGCGCTTTTTTACGCGCTACGGTCTGTGTTTCGACAAGGACACAATATTTGAGTGTACAATCCCGTGTACTCGCTGCCAGAAACGACTCAATGGTCCATTTCGCCTTATGACTAAAGAGATAACGATGTCGGTAGACCCATGGAAAGTGTACTCTGGAAATGCCCTAGCAGCACTATCTCAAATTTCGTATAACAACTGTTCGTTTCCGCTGGCCCGTACGCTCAAAGTAACCTTTGTTAGCACTCGGGATAACGAGGAGAATGTAACTGCGTCTCAGGATATCGAGGCTAACATTAGCGCGTTTGTACGACGGATTCGGCAACTGGCGCCCAGGCTCAATATGGTCAAGATGTCGGGTGGCCCTGATCCGATGGAGCGTGTAGATGTGACCTATCACTATTTCGGCAGTTTAACCACACAGCTCGTTCAGATTACGTCTCGGATTGATATTTCATATGGCTTTGGCAGAGCTTTCCATTTCCTGAATGCGGATGCCATTCGCAATCTGACGTATCTTGCCAGTACATTTGAACTTGGTGGCGAGCAGACCGTGCAGCTGATACGTCAGAACGCGCCTACTCTGCAATACTTGCACGTCGCATATCGTTGCGTCAATATCTCCGGCATTATCCAAGATGCTGACGGTAGCTATGTCGAGTACCCGCGTTTAGAGACGCTGGAGGTATATCGGGGATATGATACAAGAACGCCACAACGATACATATTTGATGGTGCAGTACCGTTCCCTAGCCTTCGGCGTCTGGTCTGTGTTAACGAGTACCCATTCGGCGACGACCTGGTATTGTTTAGAGGCAACGCAGCTACTCTCGAGTTTCTACAGCTGACTATGACCCGCGAACTAGCAATAACGCTTCCCCATAGCAACACATTTACGGCGACTAGCCATCCGAAATTACAGTGCGTCATTTTGAAGCTGCATCCAAGCATGATGCCAGTGAACTACACCGACGACCCAGAAATAATACGGTTTATGATGGATATTGCGCCCGATGCAGCTGTAAGAAAAATTTCTGAATGGTGCGTAAACCAATTGCCTCCACCATTGCTCTCGCTGTTTAGCAAGCACACTAGCCTCCAAGTCCTGGACCTGCCGGGCATGAGCCTGTCAATCTGGGACGCCATGACGTTGATACAGTCTCTTCCACTACTCTCGGATATTCATGCCGCGGTTCCAACGCTTGACCCAATGCCCGATGGCGTCACTGCCCGCAATGTCGTCACATATGTGACCTCTAACTATTCGCCAATGGGTACGCGGTTCCGGTGCTGGCATTTTGGGTGTGACTTTTCACGACGTATGAAGGACAAGGTGAAACCCTTTTTGCTGCTGGCGTTGGCATGTCCCAACTTTGACTATGCTGCTGCAGTAGACTACGAGCGTGAAAAGTTTGCGAAACTACTGGAAAAGACCATCGACACAGCGGCTTATAAAAAGCATGCACCTCGTTTGCGGCGCTTGCTGTTTGGCGGATGGAGAAACAATTTGCCAGTCTCCAAGTAGCGCAAAAGGAAGCGGCAATGGCAGCAGCCAGCCAAACTGATTACCAAGAGGAGCAATAGGTATATTTTTTTGGCTAGAATTAATTACCTATTTCACATATTTATTCTTGACACCTTTGTGCCCTAACTATTTCTGTGTACTTTTGTCGCAAGAGTATAGATGTAATTGAACTTGTTGAGACTAACCAAGGCTAAAGAAGAAAAGTGCTAATAATGAGAAATGAGTAAAAAGAGAATGGCCAACAATGCTCTGGCCGTGGCGTTGTTATTGATGACGTGCGCGGAGTCGCCTCCAGTAGCACCCTGACCAGCAGAATGCCAACTGATAATGGCGCGCTGAGCCGCGCAGTCTCATCTCAAATAGCAGATGGTGTGCTACATAGCGTAATCGCCTCGCCTGCTATATTTCCAGCGAACCCGGTCTAGCACGGCACTCATTTCTTGAAGTTTCCAAGCTATTTTGTCTCGTCTCACCTCCGCTACCATCTCTAAATAGTCCTCCCTCGCGTGGTCCTTAGCCTCGCGAACCAGGGCGTTAAGGGCAAGCTGAGCACTGTACATGGCAATGTCTGCCTTGATTGACACGAGACGGTCATGGCAGTTGTCCCGCATGTACGTCCAGTGGTACTCCGCTTCCCTCGTGGCCGAAAGTAATGACAAGGCGGCTTCCTCAAGCTCCACGCGATAATTAAAGCAAAGGTGGCAGCCGCTTTTCGGGATAAAATACTTTTTACTATCGGCTTTTGCGCGGGCGAGGTCTTCGAGCTGCTCCTTGCTCCTCTGGGCTGGTCCTCTGCCTAAGGTGCTGGCAGACTGGCTCGACCTGTCACTGGCGCTGGGCTTGTCCTCACCTGGGCCTGCTTGAAAGAAAATTAAGTATACAGTAGAGATTAGTAAACAATACTCTACAAAAATCACAAAGTCGACCCCAAACATTGTAAATATAAAAAATGATGTGTGCAAAAGATGAGTGAAGAAAAGAAAAAGAGAGGTGAGAAGGGTGGGCACAATCCCTGTTTAAATACCTTCACTGTTGCTGCGGCTGCTTAGAAGGATGTCTCTCTCGCTGAACCGGTTCCCACGAGCAGTTGGGGGAGGTGGCTTGCAAAACACACATCACCATGCAGCAGGAATTTGTTGGGGAAGGGGAGAGAAAAGAAACTCGGCTTAAGTAATTTTTTCTTCTGGAAAGTAAAAATAAAATGCAAAACAAGGTCAGAGGAGCTACAAAGTCTATCTCCTCAAATAATGTTCTGATTTGCAATCCTGTCAGGCAATCCTCCCCCCACATAAACTCCCGACATAATGCAAGACAAAAGCGCTCCAGCGACTACTGAACGCACCGTATGGGGGTTGTGTCTTTCCACTGGTCCGTAAGCTCTCGTTCCGCCCCTATTATTGTGACTTGGAGCAGCGCTACCGCCTAAATGAGATGGACCACACCCTTCTTCCTGATAGCCGTAACGTGTAAATCATAGCACTCGCTCAGCTCTTTGATATCGTAGAGAGGAGGAC
Organism: Coemansia sp. RSA 922; assembly: GCA_027577415.1. Lineage (NCBI taxonomy): Eukaryota > Fungi > Kickxellomycota > Kickxellomycetes > Kickxellales > Kickxellaceae > Coemansia > Coemansia sp. RSA 922. The sequence continues at coordinate 7,325 of JANBQS010000030.1, read as the reverse complement.
AGTGCTCATGCATGATAGCGACCCGCTGGTTGATTAATCGCTCCGATAAAGGTGACTACGCGGAGGTAGCGACCTTGTGTGCTGTTAATGGCACAGGAATGCTCAAATTTTGACTGCACAGCGGTGGATAAAGACCGCCGCGAGCCATTTATGAAGCCGATGGAGGAGAAAATCAATGAGCCTAGATTCTGACATGATGCGCCACGTCTGAGGCGCTTGTTGTCCAATAGTGGTAAGGCTTGCAAAGCCTGCAAAGCCTTGTAAGATATATATTTATATATACAATTGTAGCTAATCCCAAGTGTAATGGCCAACACACATAATTAACTAATTATTTATCGGCCAAGTATCTAGTAGGATCGCGGTCTAGATCCAAGTGATGTGGGGAACAAGATATCCAGAGCTGATCAGAATATCATGTGTGATCGACTTTCGGTTGTTTTCTTTGAGATAAATAGGTTCGCGTTCTAGATCTAGTAACTGAAACAGTGCGATTTGCTATAAACTCCTTAAGGGCATCTATCGACCGTTTCAGAATAGATTGAAGAGCGGTCAATCCCCACCTTTCTAGTTTTCTAATGAAAAACTAGTTGGGAGTTTTCAGCCGCATATATTTTGAGGCATAATCTCACACAAAACCTTGTCTTTCTTCTCTCTCCATTTATGCTATTTTTTCCCCCGCTAAAGTTACATACTAATTTACAAGCATGGCATTCAAGTTGCTCGTTATTGCGCTCGCATCGTTAGTTGCTGCACAGGGGCCAGTGCAGTGTGATGATATGCGAGTCCGTCGGTCGGCTCACTCACTCACAGACAGCGACTGGCAAACTATGCAAACGGTGCTTTCAAAGTTGCATCTTGATGGGCAATTTGGACGGTTCGCTAGGACGCATGACGCGGTTTTCGACAACGTGCATGGGCATTCCGCGTTTTTCCCTTTCCACCGCCGCTTTGTCCTAGAGTTTGAGAACCTTGGTAGACAAATCGACCCCTCATTCACCATACCCTACTGGGATACCACGCGGGACTATCGGACACCCGAGTCGAGCCCCGTTTTGCGCTCTGCGGCATTGGGTGGTAATGGGGAAGGAGCCCAGGGATGCTTGCAGTCGGGGATCCAGGGGAACTGGACTCTGGGGTTCCCCAATCGGCATTGTCTGAGTCGGCGGTTCAGCGGCGGCGATGGGTCGATATTGCCGTGGGTTCCTGCTGAACTGATCTCATCGTTTATTCAGAGGGATGATCAGTTGTCGGATTTCCGCGAGCACATCGAGTTTAGCATTCACGGGGCTACGCATATCGGGTTGGGCGGGGATGCGGGAACGAGGTATGCGCCAAACGATTTCTTTTTCTACATGCATCATGCCAATATCGACCGACTGTGGTGGCAGTGGCAGAACAGTCAGAGTCGGCTCTTCGAGTACAATGGGCCTGGAACTCATGGCGAGGCACAGCTGTCTGATATTATTCCTGAAGATCGAGCCGTCAGCTTTGGCAGTCAGGCTGTGGGCTCGGTCATGGTTCTTGGGTTCAACGGCATGTGCTATTTTTACGATTCGGCACCGAATGCGCCTAGCAGATATCCTGGAGCCTCATCTGACGATAATGGTCGCATGAAGATTACGCCTGTGGGCAATACTACGGTGTCTTTCAGCGGCTCGTCTAACACGGCTAGTCATGAGCTGGAAATGGCGAGGATTCATAGGGCGTTAGGTGAACAGGCCGAACTTAGGGAATTTTTCCCAAAGGTGGCGCTTCTCGGACCCTCGCGTATGGAGATAAACAGTCCGAGCCCTCCTAAAGATAAATGCGGCGGGTATAAGAAGGCGCTGGTGTATCCGGCGCGTATGAAGGAGGATTGGGTCAAAATGCATGGATTTGTTCCTGAACGTGTGGAAAAAGTGTACCGCGATGCATGTCGTCTAATCGACTTGCTCAACAACAGCACATATGTGTCTCCCTACTAAATAATACACTCTTAATATATTTACACGACCAAGAATAACCAACAAAAGATTCAGAGTTATTCCAGTCTATAAGGCAGTAAACGGCGCAAACGAGGTGCATGCTTTTTATAAGCCGCTGTGTCGATGGTCTTTTCCAGTAGTTTCGCAAACTTTTCACGCTCGTAGTCTAATGCAGCAGCATAGTCAAAGTTGGGACATGCCAACGCCAGCAGCAAAAATGGTTTCACCTTGTCCTTCATTCGTACTGAAATGTCACCCCGAAAATGCCAGCACCGGAACCGCGTACCCATTGGCGAATAGTTAGAGGTCACATATGTGACGACATTGCGGGCAGTGACGCCATCGGGCATTGGGTCGAGCGTTGGAACCGTGGCATGAATATCCGAGAGTAGCGGAAGAGACTGTATCAACGTCATGGCGTCCCAGATTGACAGGCTCATGCCCGGCAGGTCCAGGACTTGGAGGCTAGTGTGCTTGCTAAACAGCGAGAGCAATGGTGGAGGCAATTGGTTTACGCACCATTCAGAAATTTTTCTTACGGCTGCATCAGGCGCAATGTCCATCATGAACCGTATTATTTCTGGGTCGTCGGCGTAATTAACTGGCATCATGCTTGGATGCAGCTTCAAAATGACGCACTGTAATTTCGGATGGCTAGTCGCCGTAAATATGTTGCTCTGGGGAAGCGTTATTGCTAGTTCGCGGGTCATAGTCAGCTGTAGAAACTCGAGAGTAGCTGCGTTGCCTCTAAACAATACCAGGTCGTCGCCGAATGGGTACTCGTTAACACAGACCAGACGCCGAAGGCTAGGAAACGGTACTGCGCCATCAAATGTGTATCGTAGTGGCGTTCTTGAATCATATCCCCGATTTACCTCCAGCGTCTCTAAACGCGGGTACTCGACATGGCTACCGTCAGCATCTTGGATAATGCCGGAGATATTGACGCAACGATATGCGACGTGCAAGTATTGCAGAGTAGGCGCATTCTGACGTATCAGCTGCACGGTCTGCTCGCCACCAAGTTCGAATTTACAGGCAAGATACGTCAGGTTGCGAATAGCATCCGCATTCAGAAAATGGAAGGCTCTGCCAAAGCCATAGGAAATATCAATCCGAGACGTAAACTGAACGAGCTGTGTGGTTAAACTGCCGAAATAGTGATAGGTCACATCTACACGTTCCATCGGATCAGGGCCACCCGACATCTTGACCATATTGAGCCTGGGCGCCAGTTGCCGAATCCGTCGTACAAACGCGCTAATGTTAGCTTCAATATCCTGAGACACAGCTACATTCCCCTCGTTATCCCGAGTACTAAAAAAGGTTACTTTGAGCGTACGGGCCAGTGGAAACAAACAGTCGTTATAGGAAATTTGGGATAGTGCTGCTAGGGCATTTCCAGAGTACACGTTCCATGGGTCTACCGACATTGTTATCTCTTTAGTCATAAGGCGAAATGGACCATTGAGCAGTTTCTGGCAGCGAGTACACGGGATTGTACACTCAAATATTGTGTCCTTGTCGAAGCACAGACCGTAGCGCGTAAAAAAGCGCGAGAGAACAACAGTGCGAAAGATACGACACACCCAGAGTAACGGCATTTGAAAAATGTGATATTTCTCAAAGAGCATGGCCGGATTGGCAATGTTAAACGTCTGACGAATGTTGATGGCGACATGGTCAACTATCCTCTCGACAGCATGAAGTGGAAGGGTTTGCAGCGGCGACAGAGAAGGCATTTGGCGTTGTTAAGGCGATAATGACAATCAAGCTCAAAAACAAATACTAGGGTGATGAAAGACAGGTGAAAAAAGTAAATGTACATCCGCAGCAATTTGGCCCGGAATTGGCCACAGCCGGGAACATCCTGTCTTGTGCTTTGCCGTTACGGGAATCGTCTTTGTGTGGTACTGGCAGATGGATTACGACAGGACAAACATCATAGAGATTTACATATTATTGCAGATGATTGTCGGATGATGACAGAAGCGGTTTGGAGTTCCGTAGTAATCGTGAGTAGACAAAAAGTGTTTAGTGCTCCTGTGTGCCATATTTGAGTCCTTGGGTACTCTTGTACCTGGCCGTTTAGCCATGTATGCGGAGGCGACTGGACTTGCTCTAAGCATTGGTCCAAGGGCGCCTGTGCAAAATATTGAAGGAAAACCATTGAGTGGTAAACTACTATCAGTACTTTCATTACCTGGTGACCGCTTATCTATTCACTTTTCGTTACTAAGAGAAGCAAAATTATCCCTTTCGAAAGCTCTTTCCTTGCTCAATTCGCTGGCACTTTTATTGGATCTATACGCACCACTCCCGAATATCGGAACAATGCTCGATGCCGTTACTGAGGCCGAGTTTCCCACCTACGTGGTGTCTATCTATGCTACTGTGGGTGAACGATTCAGGTGTTGGTATTCTAGGAATTACATGTACTATGCCACCAGATATCAGATCTCCAATACACAGCTTTGCATACGAAAGCTTAATTTAATCAGGTATACTCCTGCCCGAAACGCTTGGCCCACTGAGAGTCGGAGGGGATGTAGATTATCTTTTATTAGAGTACTGTATTTTCACGTTTGTTAATGTGACCACCTTAATTTATCCAGGTGCGTGTGACCTGTAATGCCGCACGGGGCACTATATCTTGGCCTGAGCTTTTTTTTTGTATGGATTGCCCGATTATCGCTCTTTGCAAAGTAACCCAAGGGGGTCTCTCTCTTTATTCTTTTTTTTTTTCTCTCCACACAGTTGTTCTCTTATTTTTCCCCGCATTTTTTTTTTGTTCACTTTATTGAAATTCAGAGACTTTATAATTCACAAGAAGCAATGGGTGAAAGGGCTCAGCCCAAAGACTACGACATGGGGCTGTATATACGCGCTAGGCCACTGGTAGCAACAGGCAATGATGATATGGCGGACTCTGACGACGACAGCTACATAGAAGTCAAAACAGGGCAAAGAGGTATGAAGCGGGGGACCTCACGAGAGGAAGACAGTAGCGATGAGGGTTCAAAACAACAGCCTCACCACTGGCGGCGTCGAGCGCCATTACTGCCTCAACGCATGGCAACGCTCGTGTCGCAGGCATCGGGAGTGACGCGCTTGAGCCTAGAAATAACTGGTTTATTCTGGGAAGCCATCTTCGACACAGTCACGGACAGTACCAACAGCGGTATATGGCTTGGCACTGCGGCGTGGGAGGAAGTGAGGTCCCTGGGATTGGCCGTGGCCAGCGTTCTCTCACCCTTGTCGTCGCTCAATCCCCGCATAGTATCGCGGCTGGTTGGGTCGACGACAGCGGCCGGGTACTCTGTAGTGAATCAGTCACTGGCGGCGGCGGAGAGCGTATTGGAGGGCGGATTCTCGTTATACACCGGGGCTGTGAACATGGGGTTGCATGCGGCTGGCGAGTCTGTGCGATTCTTTGACGCATTGTTCGGGTCGACTGACACGTCGCGTGTATTGGCGTCGTTTATGCATATGTGTAGGAGAGAGGCATTTGAAAAGAACCCGGAGATCCGCGCACTCATCGATGAATACGGGGTAGTGGGATTCGGCAGCCAAGTACTCAAGACCATTGTTGCTTGGATATGCCTACAGGTGGTTACGCACGGGAGGACCCGCCCTTACCGCATGGAACTGGTGTACTCGAATATGCAGGCGGGTCCAGAGTTCTGTCCGCGAAAGTTCATCGACAGTAATGGCAAGCCCGTGCCTGGCAAAGCCAGGACGCCCGCTGATAGGACACCTGCTACGCCTTTGGTCGATCACGAGAGAGAGGTTTCTCTCGATGCGCATGTTCAGGATGTTGCTAGCTCGAGCGAGGACGACGGGTACCATGCGTTGAGCGACCAGGAGGGATCCTCGCACTTGGACCCAGACTGGGACCAGAGGCTCATGGAGGCGCTGCGCAAGCTGTCGATACGCAACGAACAGCACCAGAAACCTGACGTCAAAGAAGACGCACATGACACGTCACGCAGCAAATCGTCGTTGTGGAGCACTTTGCTGATGGTACGCGAGTCAGCTGCAGCGGCTCAGACGCACGGGACCGACACAAGTGACTCGGATCAGAGCCCATCTGTGCCGCGCGGAGTGTCGATGCCATTTGAGTCGGCACCAGCATCCCTCGTCTCTTCGCCGCAGTTCCCCGTGACACCAGATATACATCGGTCAAATACGATTGCCGAGGAGACGCCGAGCACCCGCGAAACCACTTTGGACGACATTCCAATGCTGGACGGAGCTCCTCCCGCTGTGGAGTCGCCCTGGATGCAGCAGGAGTTTCCACGCAAGCCGCTGTTGTTCAATTTAGCGCGGTTCATTTCGGTAGCGTCGTCAGCGTACGGCCACAGCTTCATGCAAGTGCTGGGTCTGTCCCATGGCATGATCGATGCCCGCGCGCTTATCGACGAGTTTGGCGACTACGAGGTCAACCGCCTATCGCAGTCCAACAGCGTTCTGTCTATGGATTCAGCAGTGTCGCCTGGCCCTAGTAAATTGCCTCGCGCTCAGCCTATGAGCACATACCATACGCACTCTACTTTCAATCCGTCTAGGCCCGAGTCGCAGCGTGTGTACGAACGAAGGCATTTCCGCGCCGCATCGCCCAGGGTTCATAAGCGGGCACCGGTGCGCAGACACCGGAGGAGGCGGCAGCTATCGGAGCACCCTAACCACCGTTGCTTTTCGCAGCATACGGGCATCCCACTGGGCGACCTTTTGTTCTCGTCCTATGTGCCTCCCATCGTGCCCGGCGTCACAAAGGCCGCCAATGCGCAGGCGTCGGCTGTGGAGCGTAAGCTGAGACACAAGCCAAAACGCGAAGAGCCGGAGCCTGCTACAGCAGAGAAAAGAGGCTGGCTGGGTAGTATTATAGGCGGCATAAGCCAGCGGCTACCGTCGCCCATGGCGGTGCTGTCTGCCGTGCCCGTGATTCCAGGCCTTGTGTCGCGGATACTGGGCTCCGAGTCGCCGAGTCCTGAGCCGACTCCGGGTCAGGTCCGCCGCTTCGACAAATTTAGGCAGCGCCTAGTGTACCGGAACCCGTCGATCCACGCACTAGTACACTATATTGCCGTCGACCACGCCACGCGCTCGATTGTCCTGGCGTGTCGCGGGACGCTGGGTATTTCGGACCTGTTCATCGACATGATCTGCGAGTACGAGACCATATATTTGTCTGACCATCCGTCGACAGAGCGGAGCGATTTCCGCGTACACTCTGGCATGTGGCATTCAGCGCTCCTGCTCGCTGACCAGTCCTCAGAGGTATTCAAGGAAGTAGCCGAGGCTCTACGCCTATACCCAGAGTACGGACTAGTGGTTACTGGGCATTCGCTTGGCGGC